>BQMI01000172.1:7500-12500 GCA_026005395.1 Asobara japonica
CAACAACAAAAGGTGTTTAACAAATTCAGGCTGGCTGAATGGCAAAGATGGAAAAGCAATTGATAAAAATATTTCCAAGTATTTCCAAGTAAAAAAATTGTATTGCTTACTCAAATTGTAAGAAAAATAAAAACAATACATAACAGTTAATAATCTAATAAACAAATTCAAGGTACTATGTGACTAATTTGAAAGTACAAAATCAAGATGTATGTGCCCTTTGCATCTAGCGTTCACTGAAAGATTCCCCCAAAGTTATTGTGTATATGGGCTATATGCTATATTATGAACTTAAGCATTAACTGAAGCAATAACTCAGCTTGTCTCGGCTGTTTTTGATTCGTATTGCTTAGAATCGCGGGGTCATGCAGTAGAACAAGTCCGCACAAGAGAGAGAATGGCTGACTGGCTGCTGGCTGGCTGGCTGGCTGGCTGGCTGGCTGGCTGCTGCTGGCTGGCTGGCTGACTGACTGACTGGCCGGCTGGCTGGCTGGCTGCTGACGGATTGGCAGGCAATTCCATTATTAGCTTGAATATAAACATAGTCTTGGACTTTATACTGATTAAATTGTGCATTCAAAACGGCCCAACAACAGAAAAAAATAACAGCTGCACCTGCTGAATAATTGCATTAGCAGTATTGGCTGTTTTTGATTCGTATTCCTTAGTACGGCCCTCGGGCAAACGGACAAGTGGGCGGCGGGAGAGCAGGCTGAAAGCCCAGCGAATGGGCCAGTGGACAGGCGGACGATGCCAATAATTAGCTCTAGTTGCTTAAAAGCAACCGCATTCTGGGACTTTTTTTATTTCTTCTGCATTGAAAATTTGCCGAAAGAAAGAAAGAAAGAAAGAAAGAAGAAAGAAAGAAAGAAAGAGAGAAAAAAATTGAGTAATATCCCGGGCTGTTTTTGATTCGTAGTGCCTAATACGGCGTTTGGGCAGAGGGATAAGCTTGCACGAGAGTAAGCGAACAACCCGGCCCGGGGTCGGCGGTAGGGCAGGTGATGCCAATATTTTTTTAAATCAAATTGCAAATTTTACATCGATTTGATGCTACAAGTCACGGATCGATGTGATGCTACGAATCACAGATAGATGAAGATTATCCAATACGAATCAAAAAAAATAATGAATCGATCCATGATTCGTAGCATCACATCGACCCATGATTCGTAGCATCATCTCGATCCGTGATTTGTAGCATCACCTCGATCCATGATTCGTAGCATCACATGGATCCAATACGAATCAAAAATATAATATATCGGTCTATGATTCGTAGCACAACATTGACCCAGTGATTCGTAGCATCACATCGATCGATGATTCGTAGCATCATCTCGATCCGTGATTTGTAGCATCACCTCCATCCATGATTTGTAGCATCACAGCGGTCCAATACGAATCAAAAGAATAATATAACGATCCATGATTCGTAGCATCATCTCGATCCATGACTTGTAGCATCATCTCGATCCGTGATTTGTAGCATCACCTCGATCCATGATTCGTAGCATCACCTCGATCCATGTTTTGTAGCATCACAACGGTCCAATACGAATCAAAAGAATAATATAACGATCCATGATTCGTAGCATCATCTCGATCCATGATTTGTAGCATCATCTCGATCCGTGATTTGTAGCATCACCTCGATCCATGATTCGTAGCATCACCTCGATCCATGTTTTGTAGCATCACAACGGTCCAATACGAATCAAAAGAATAATATAACGATCCATGATTCGTAGCATCATCTCGATCCATGATTTGTAGCATCACCTCGATCCATGATTCGTAGCACCACTACACTTGTATTTTGCCAAATTCACAAAATATTACTTTTCCAATCTGTTTCTTGTTACTTTTGTATCCAAATATACCTAACTTTGGCCCGATTTATCATGTTACAAGTTGTACAACTGACGGACATTATCTGTAGCATCAGTACAAAATATACTTGGTTTTTCGACAAAATTAAGTGCTATCATTATTGTATTTTGCAATATAAAAAAAGATCAGTCTTCCAACCTGGCGGAACTCTTCTTACTTACAATTCTTGGGCTAATGATGATTATTTGTAGCATTTGTATGAAATTTACTTATTTATTGAGAAAAATGGTGTTACCATTACCTTTTGTGATAGTAGAAAATATCAGTTTTGCCATTTGCTACTTATTACGTTCATATACAAACATGTTTAATTTTGACAACTAGCATGATGGTATAATTGTTGGTCTAAGGGCCATGATTTGTAGCATCAGTATGAAATAGAATTGTTTTTCGAGTTTAATAGAGATATCATTGCATTTTCACTAAAACTTAAAACTATGACTGTTGCAATCTTAGAGCTGTTACATTCCTATATAATCTTGTTTAACTTTGACAATTTACATGATGCTACAAATGTTGAGCTGGTGGCCGTGATTTGGTGCATCAGTTTGAAATATAGTTGTTTATCGAGAAAATTAGTGTTAACATTGTCTATTATGATAATAAAAAGTATTAGTTTTTCAATCTCAGAATTGTTACATTCGTATACAAATATATCTAACTTTGACAATTTATATGATGCTACAATTCTTATGCTTGTGGCCGTTATTTTGTAGCGTCAGTCTGAAATATACTTGTTTATTGAGAAAATCAGTGCTATTTTGCATTTTACAAAATTAAAAATTATAAGTGTTGCAATCAGTTTATTATTATTTTCATATAGAAATAAGTCTAATTTTGACAACTTACATGATGCTACAATTCTGGAGCTCGTGACTGTGATTTGTAGCATCAGTATGAAATATACTTATTTATTGTTAAAATCAGTGCTATTTTGCATTTTATAAAACTAAAAACTATGGGTATTGGCAATCTGTTTGTTATGACTTTTGTATAGAAATAAGTCTAACTTTGACAATTTATATGATGCTACAATTGCTGGATTGATGGCCATAACTTGTAGCATCAGTACAAAATATAATTCTTTTCCGAGTGAAGTAGTGATATCATTGCATTTTACAATACTTAAAACTATCAGCGCTGCAATCTCAGAGCTGTTACATTAGTATATAAATATGTTTAACTTTGACAACTTACATGATGCTACAATTCTTGAGCTTGTGGCCGTGACTTGTAGCATCAGTATGAAATATACTTGTTTA
Source organism: Asobara japonica (assembly GCA_026005395.1). Classification (NCBI taxonomy): domain Eukaryota; kingdom Metazoa; phylum Arthropoda; class Insecta; order Hymenoptera; family Braconidae; genus Asobara; species Asobara japonica. Next base: position 10,656 of record BQMI01000172.1, read on the forward strand.
TTAAGAAAAGTTGGTGGGATTTTGCATTTTACAAAACTAAAAACTATGAGTTATGCAATCTGTTTGTTATTACTTTCATATATAAATATGTTTAACTTTGACAACTTACATGATGCTACAATTCTTGAGCTTGTGGCCGTGACTTGTAGCATCAGTACGAAATATACTTGTTTATTAAGAAAAGTTGGTGGGATTTTGCATTTTACAAAACTAAAAACTATGAGTTATGCAATCTGTTTGTTATTACTTTCATATATAAATATGTTTAACTTTGACAACTTACGTGATGCTACAATTCTTGAGCTTGTGGCCGTGACTTGTAGCATCAGTACGAAATATACTTGTTTATTAAGAAAGTTGGTGGGATTTTGCATTTTACAAAACTAAAAACTATGAATTATGCAATCTGTTTGTTATTACTTTCATATATAAATATGTTTAACTTTGACAACTTACGTGATGCTACAATTCTTGAGCTTGTGGCCGTGACTTGTAGCATCAGTATGAAATATACTTGTTTATTAAGAAAAGTTGGTGGGATTTTGCATTTTACAAAACTAAAAACTATGAGTTATGCAATCTGTTTATTATTACTTTCATATATAAATATGTTTAACTTTGACAACTTACATGATGCTACAATTCTTGAGCTTGTGGCCGTGACTTGTAGCATCAGTATGAAATATACTTGTTTATTAAGAAAAGTTGGTGGGATTTTGCATTTTACAAAACTAAAAACTATGAGTTATGCAATCTGTTTGTTATTACTTTCATATATAAATATGTTTAACTTTGACAACTTACGTGATGCTACAATTCTTGAGCTTGTGGCCGTGACTTGTAGCATCAGTATGAAATATACTTGTTTATTAAGAAAAGTTGGTGGGATTTTGCATTTTACAAAACTAAAAACTATGAGTTATGCAATCTGTTTATTATTACTTTCATATATAAATATGTTTAACTTTGACAACTTACGTGATGCTACAATTCTTGAGCTTGTGGCCGTGACTTGTAGCATCAGTACGAAATATACTTGTTTATTAAGAACAGTTGGTGGGATTTTGCATTTTACAAGACTAAAACTATGAGTTATGCAATCTATTTGTTATTACTTTCATATATAAATATGTTTAACTTTGAGAACTTACGTGATGCTACAATTCTTGAGCTTGTGGCCGTGACTTGTAGCATCAGTATGAATATACTTGATGATAACATAATTTTTTTCATTTTTTCGTTAAATAGTTAAAAAATAATTATTTCTTAGTTAAATTCTTAGTATATAAATTAATAAACGATTTGTAAATTATTGGAGTTGCAATAAACACGTAGTGCAATGCCGGATTTAAAAAGCACAAGTCGTAATCCACATCTTTTTGTGCCGTGCGCTGCCCGGCCGGGCAATTGGGTGAAACCATACATCCGAGGCGCGGCCCTAACTGTATGCGACTGCATTGCCACTCATAGTCCTAGACTAAATGACTCTCTATGTGGTACGCGCCTCGGGCGTTTAATAACTATTGTTGAATGTAAGTTTTACATTTAATATTAACTGAGCATCAACTTCTATGTGCCTCCGAGCAAAAATTGTAATATTTTACGAAAGTGAAAATGTTTTATTTCAAATCATGCCGTTATACAATCTAACGTATGAGTATATGATTTTAATACATTTTCATGTGAGAATGCTAGAGTAAAAGCAATTTTATATTGTATTATACAATCATCTTAATGATTAATGGAAAAATGTTGCACATTTTTCGGAATGTGTTTAACAGCAGCCATACAGAATTAAATTTGTATGTGTTGCAAAAAGAGTTTCATTTGAAAACAAACGAAGCT
>BQMI01000172.1:20000-24980 GCA_026005395.1 Asobara japonica
AGCATTAACTGAAGCAATAACTCAGCTTGTCTCGGCTGTTTTTGATTCGTATTGCTTAGAATCGCGGGGTCATGCAGTAGAACAAGTCCGCACAAGAGAGAGAATGGCTGACTGGCTGGCTGGCTGGCTGGCTGGCTGGCTGGCTGGCTGGCTGGCTGACTGACTGACTGGCCGGCTGCTGCTGGCTGGCTGGCTTGCTGACGGATTGGCAGGCAATTCCATTATTAGCTTGAATATAAACATAGTCTTGGACTTTATACTGATTAAATTGTGCATTCAAAAACGGCCCAACAACAGAAAAAAATAACAGCTGCACCTGCTGAATAATTGCATTAGCAGTATTGGCTGTTTTTGATTCGTATTCCTTAGTACGGCCCTCGGGCAAACGGACAAGTGGGCGGCGGGAGAGCAGGCTGAAAGCCCAGCGAATGGGCCAGTGGACAGGCGGACGATGCCAATAATTAGCTCTAGTTGCTTAAAAGCAACCGCATTCTGGGACTTTTTTTATTTCTTCTGCATTGAAAATTTGCCGAAAGAAAGAAAGAAAGAAAGAAAGAAGAAAGAAAGAAAGAAAGAGAGAAAAAAATTGAGTAATATCCCGGGCTGTTTTTGATTCGTAGTGCCTAATACGGCGTTTGGGCAGAGGGATAAGCTTGCACGAGAGTAAGCGAACAACCCGGCCCCGGGGTCGGCGGTAGGGCAGGTGATGCCAATATTTTTTTAAATCAAATTGCAAATTTTACATCGATTTGATGCTACAAGTCACGGATCGATGTGATGCTACGAATCACAGATAGATGAAGATTATCCAATACGAATCAAAAAAATAATGAATCGATCCATGATTCGTAGCATCACATCGACCCATGATTCGTAGCATCATCTCGATCCGTGATTTGTAGCATCACCTCGATCCATGATTCGTAGCATCACATGGATCCAATACGAATCAAAAATATAATATATCGGTCTATGATTCGTAGCACAACATTGACCCAGTGATTCGTAGCATCACATCGATCGATGATTCGTAGCATCATCTCGATCCGTGATTTGTAGCATCACCTCCATCCATGATTTGTAGCATCACAGCGGTCCAATACGAATCAAAAGAATAATATAACGATCCATGATTCGTAGCATCATCTCGATCCATGACTTGTAGCATCATCTCGATCCGTGATTTGTAGCATCACCTCGATCCATGATTCGTAGCATCACCTCGATCCATGTTTTGTAGCATCACAACGGTCCAATACGAATCAAAAGAATAATATAACGATCCATGATTCGTAGCATCATCTCGATCCATGATTTGTAGCATCATCTCGATCCGTGATTTGTAGCATCACCTCGATCCATGATTCGTAGCATCACCTCGATCCATGTTTTGTAGCATCACAACGGTCCAATACGAATCAAAAGAATAATATAACGATCCATGATTCGTAGCATCATCTCGATCCATGATTTGTAGCATCACCTCGATCCATGATTCGTAGCACACACTACACTTGTATTTGCCAAATTCACAAAATATTACTTTTCCAATCTGTTTCTTGTTACTTTTGTATCCAAATATACCTAACTTTGGCCCGATTTATCATGTTACAAGTTGTACAACTGACGGACATTATCTGTAGCATCAGTACAAAATATACTTGGTTTTTCGACAAAATTAAGTGCTATCATTATTGTATTTTGCAATATAAAAAAGATCAGTCTTCCAACCTGGCGGAACTCTTCTTACTTACAATTCTTGGGCTAATGATGATTATTTGTAGCATTTGTATGAAATTTACTTATTTATTGAGAAAAATGGTGTTACCATTACCTTTTGTGATAGTAGAAAATATCAGTTTTGCCATTTGCTACTTATTACGTTCATATACAAACATGTTTAATTTTGACAACTAGCATGATGGTATAATTGTTGGTCTAAGGGCCATGATTTGTAGCATCAGTATGAAATAGAATTGTTTTTTCGAGTTTAATAGAGATATCATTGCATTTTACACTAAAACTTAAAACTATGACTGTTGCAATCTTAGAGCTGTTACATTCCTATATAATCTTGTTTAACTTTGACAATTTACATGATGCTACAAATGTTGAGCTGGTGGCCGTGATTTGGTGCATCAGTTTGAAATATAGTTGTTTATCGAGAAAATTAGTGTTAACATTGTCTATTATGATAATAAAAAGTATTAGTTTTTCAATCTCAGAATTGTTACATTCGTATACAAATATATCTAACTTTGACAATTTATATGATGCTACAATTCTTATGCTTGTGGCCGTTATTTTGTAGCGTCAGTCTGAAATATACTTGTTTATTGAGAAAATCAGTGCTATTTTGCATTTTACAAAATTAAAAATTATAAGTGTTGCAATCAGTTTATTATTATTTTCATATAGAAATAAGTCTAATTTTGACAACTTACATGATGCTACAATTCTGGAGCTCGTGACTGTGATTTGTAGCATCAGTATGAAATATACTTATTTATTGTTAAAATCAGTGCTATTTTGCATTTTATAAAACTAAAAACTATGGGTATTGGCAATCTGTTTGTTATGACTTTTGTATAGAAATAAGTCTAACTTTGACAATTTATATGATGCTACAATTGCTGGATTGATGGCCATAACTTGTAGCATCAGTACAAAATATAATTCTTTTCCGAGTGAAGTAGTGATATCATTGCATTTTACAATACTTAAAACTATCAGCGCTGCAATCTCAGAGCTGTTACATTAGTATATAAATATGTTTAACTTTGACAACTTACATGATGCTACAATTCTTGAGCTTGTGGCCGTGACTTGTAGCATCAGTATGAAATATACTTGTTTATTAAGAAAAGTTGGTGGGATTTTGCATTTTACAAAACTAAAAACTATGAGTTATGCAATCTGTTTGTTATTACTTTCATATATAAATATGTTTAACTTTGACAACTTACGTGATGCTACAATTCTCGAGCTTGTGGCCGTGACTTGTAGCATCAGTACGAAATATACTTGTTTATTAAGAAAAGTTGGTGGGATTTTGCATTTTACAAAACTAAAAACTATGAGTTATGCAATCTGTTTGTTATTACTTTCATATATAAATATGTTTAACTTTGACAACTTACGTGATGCTACAATTCTTGAGCTTGTGGCCGTGACTTGTAGCATCAGTACGAAATATACTTGTTTATTAAGAAAGGTTGGTGGGATTTTGCATTTTACAAAACTAAAAACTATGAATTATGCAATCTGTTTGTTATTACTTTCATATATAAATATGTTTAACTTTGACAACTTACGTGATGCTACAATTCTTGAGCTTGTGGCCGTGACTTGTAGCATCAGTATGAAATATACTTGTTTATTAAGAAAAGTTGGTGGGATTTTGCATTTACAAAACTAAAAACTATGAGTTATGCAATCTGTTTATTATTACTTTCATATATAATATGTTTAACTTTGACAACTTACGTGATGCTACAATTCTTGAGCTTGTGGCCGTGACTTGTAGCATCAGTATGAAATATACTTGTTTATTAAGAAAAGTTGGTGGGATTTTGCATTTTACAAAACTAAAAACTATGAGTTATGCAATCTGTTTGTTATTACTTTCATATATAAATATGTTTAACTTTGACAACTTACGTGATGCTACAATTCTTGAGCTTGTGGCCGTGACTTGTAGCATCAGTATGAAATATACTTGTTTATTAAGAAAAGTTGGTGGGATTTTGCATTTTACAAAACTAAAAACTATGAGTTATGCAATCTGTTTATTATTACTTTCATATATAAATATGTTTAACTTTGACAACTTACGTGATGCTACAATTCTTGAGCTTGTGGCCGTGACTTGTAGCATCAGTACGAAATATACTTGTTTATTAAGAACAGTTGGTGGGATTTTGCATTTTACAAGACTAAAAACTATGAGTTATGCAATCTATTGTTATTACTTTCATATATAAATATGTTTAACTTTGAGAACTTACGTGATGCTACAATTCTTGAGCTTGTAGCCATGACTTGTAGCATCAGTATGAAATATACTTGTTTATTAAGAAAAGTTGGTGGGATTTTGCATTTTACAAAACTAAAAACTATGAGTTATGCAATCTGTTTGTTATTACTTTCATATATAAATATGTTTAACTTTGACAACTTACGTGATGCTACAATTCTTGAGCTTGTGGCCGTGACTTGTAGCATCAGTATGAAATATACTTGATGATAACATAATTTTTTTCATTTTTTCGTTAAATAGTTAAAAAATAATTATTTCTTAGTTAAATTCTTAGTATATAAATTAATAAACGATTTGTAAATTATTGGAGTTGCAAATAAACACGTAGTGCAATGCCGGATTTAAAAAGCACAAGTCCGTAATCCACATCTTTTTGTGCCGTGCGCTGCCCGGCCGGGCAATTGGGTGAAACCTACATCCGAGGCGCGGCCCTAACTGTATGCGACTGCATTGCCACGACTCATAGTCCTAGACTAAATGACTCTCTATGTGGTACGCGCCTCGGGCGTTTAATAACTATTGTTGAATGTAAGTTTTACATTTAATATTAACTGAGCATCAACTTCTATGTGCCTCCGAGCAAAAATTGTAATATTTTACGAAAGTGAAAATGTTTTATTTCAAATCATGCCGTTATACAATCTAACGTATGAGTATATGATTTTAATACATTTTCATGTGAGAATGCTAGAGTAAAAGCAATTTTATATTGTATTATACAATCATCTTAATGATTAATGGAAAAATGTTGCACATTTTTCGGAATGTGTTTAACAGCAGCCATACAGAATTAAATTTGTATGTGTTGCAAAAAGAGTTTCATTTGAAAACAAACGAAGCTCCCTGGTTGATCCTGCCAGTAGTGATATGCTTGTCTCAAAGATTAAGCCATGCATGTCTCAGTACATGCCGAATTAAGGTGAAACCGCGAATGCTCTTAA
>BQMI01000173.1:0-50542 GCA_026005395.1 Asobara japonica
GCCGAAGTCTTCCGAAGATTGCCGAAGATCGCCGAATATTACCGAAGATTGCCGATGGGTGCCGAGGGATTGCGAAGTATTCCGAAGATTGCCGAAGATTGCCGAAGATTGCCGAAGATTGCCGAAGATGGCCGAAGATTGCCGAAGATTGCCGAAGATTACCGAAGATTGCCGAAGATTGCCGAAGATTGCCGAAGATTGCCGAAGATTGCCGAATATTACCGAAGATTGTCGATGGGTGCCGAGGGATTCCGAAGTATTCCGAGATTGCCGAAGATTGCCGAAGATTGCCGAAGATTGCCGAAGATTGCCGAAGATTGCCGAAGATTGCCGAAGATTGCCGAAGATTGCCGAAGATTGCCGAAGATTGCCGAAGATTGCCGAATATTACCGAAGATTGCCGATGGGTGCCGAGGGATTCCGAAGTATTCCGAAGATTGCCGAAGATTGCCGAAGATTGCCGAAGATTGCCGAAGATTGCCGAAGATTGCCGAAGATTGCCGAAGATTGCCGAAGATTGCCGAAGATTGCCGAAGATGGCCGAAGATGGCCGAAGATGGCCGAATATTACCGAAGATTGCCGCGGTATTCCGAAGATTGCCGAAGGTTCCCGACGATTGCCGAAGGATTCCGAAGATTGCCGAAGGTTCCCGAAGATTGCCGAAGTATTCCGAAGATTGCCGAAGATCGCCGAATATTACCGAAGATCGCCGATGGGTGCCGAGGGATTGCGAAGTATTCCGAAGATTGCCGAAGATTGCCGAATATTACCGAAGATTGCCGATGGGTCCGGAGGAATTCCGAAGTATTCCGAAGATTGCCGAAGATTGCCGAAGATTGCCGAAGATTGCCGAAGATTGCCGAAGATTGCCGAAGATTGCCGAAGATTGCCGAAGATTGCCGAAGATTGCCGAAGATTGCCGAAGATTGCCGAAGGTTCCCGAAGATTGCCCAAGGATTCCGAAAATTGCCGAAGGTTCCCGACGATTGCCGAAGGATTGGGAAGATTGCCGAAGGGTGCCCAACATTGCCGACTATTACCGAAGATTGATGAGGGATTCCGAAGGATCTCGAAGGATATCCCTCGGCAATCCTATGAAGCATACCGAACATTGCCGAATATTACCGAAGATTGCCGAAAGGTGCCGATGGGTGCCGAAAGATATTACCGAAGATTGCCGAGGGATTCCGAAGACTGCCGAAAGTTCCCGACGATTACCGAAGGATTCCGAAGGATACCGAAGATTGCCGAGGGATTCCGAAGATTGCCGAAGGTTCCCGGCGATTGCCGAAGGATTCCGAAGATTGCCGAAGGATTCCGAAGATTGCCGAAGGTTCCCGAAGATTGCCGAAGATTGCCGAAAGGTGCCGATGGGTGCCGAAGGATATTACCGAAGATTGCCGAAGGTTCCCGACGATTGCCGAAGGATTCCGAAGGATACCAAAAGACACCTAAGATTGCCGAATATTACCGAAGATTGCCGAAAGGTGCCGATGGGTGCCGAAGGATATTACCGAAGATTGCCAAGGGATTCCGAAGATTGCCGAAGGTTCCCGACGATTACCGAAGGATTCCGAAAGATACCGAAAATTGCCGAATATTACCGAAGAAGGCCGAAGGATTCCGAGGATTGCCGAGGGATTCCGAAGGATGTCGAAGGATATCCCTCGGCAATCCTATGAAGGATACCGAACATTGCCGAATATCACCGAAGATTGCCGAGGGATTCCGACGATTGCCGAAGGATTCCGAAGATTGCCGAAGGTTCCCGAAGTATTCCGAAGATTGCCGAAGATTGCCGAAAGGTGCCGATGGGTGCCGATGGATACCGAAGATTGCCGAAGGTTCCCGAAGATTGCCGAAGAATTCTGAAGATTGCCGAAGTCTTCCGAAGATTGCCGACGATTGCCGAAACGTGCCGATGGGTGCCGAAGGATATTATCGAAGATTGCCGAGGGATTCCGAAGTTTGCCGAAGGTTCCCGAAGATTGCCGAAGTATTCCGAAGATTGCCGAAGATTGCCGAAGATTGCCGAAGATTGCCGAAGATTGCCGAAGATTGCCGAAGATTGCCGAAGATTGCCGAAGATTGCCGAAGATTGCCGAAGATTGCCGAAGATTGCCGAAGATTGCCGAAGATTGCCGAAGATTGCCGAAGATTGCCGAAGATTGCCGAATATTACCGAAGATTGCCGATGGGTGCCGAGGGATTCCGAAGTATTCCGAAGATTGCCGAAGATTGCCGAAGATTGCCGAAGATTGCCGAAGATTGCCAAAGATTGCCGAAGATTGCCGAATATTACCGAAGATTGCCGATGGGTGCCGAGGGATTCCGAAGTATTCCGAAGATTGCCGAAGATTGCCGAGGGATTCCGAAGTATTCCGAAGATTGCCGAAGATTGCCGAAGATTGCCGAAGATTGCCGAAGATTGCCGAAGATGGCCGAAGATGGCCGAATATTACCGAAGATTGCCGCGGGATTCCGAAGATTGCCGAAGGTTCCCGACGATTGCCGAAGGATTCCGAAGATTGCCGAAGGTTCCCGAAGATTGCCGAAGTATTCCGAAGATTGCCGAAGATCGCCGAATATTACCGAAGATTGCCGATGGGTGCCGAGGGATTGCGAAGTATTCCGAAGATTGCCGAAGATTGCCGAAGATTGCCGAAGATTGCCGAAGATTGCCGAAGATTGCCGAAGATTGCCGAAGATTGCCGAAGATTGCCGAAGATTACCGAAGATTGCCGAAGATTGCCGAAGATTGCCGAAGATTGCCGAAGATTGCCGAAGATTGCCGAAGATTGCCGAAGATTGCCGAAGATTGCCGAAGATTGCCGAATATTACCGAAGATTGCCGATGGGTGCCGAGGGATTCCGAACTATTCCGAAGATTGCCGAAGATTGCCGAATATTACCGAAGATTGCCGATGGGTGCCGAGGGATTCCGAAGTATTCCGAAGATTGCCGAAGATTGCCGAAGATTGCCGAAGATTGCCGAAGATTGCCGAAGATGGCCGAAGATGGCCGAAGATGGCCGAATATTACCGAAGATTGCCGCGGGATTCCGAAGATTGCCGAAGGTTCCCGACGATTGCCGAAGGATTCCGAAGATTGCCGAAGGTTCCCGAAGATTGCCGAAGTATTCCGAAGATTGCCGAAGATCGCCGAATATTACCGAAGATTGCCGATGGGTGCCGAGGGATTGCGAAGTATTCCGAAGATTGCCGAAGATTGCCGAAGATTGCCGAAGATTGCCGAAGATTGCCGAAGATTGCCGAAGATTGCCGAAGATTGCCGAAGATTGCCGAAGATTGCCGAAGATTGCCGAAGATTACCCAATATTACCGAAGATTGCCGAAGATTGCCGAAGATTGCCGAAGATTGCCGAAGATTGCCGAAGATTGCCGAATATTACCGAAGATTGCCGAGGGATTCCGAAGATTGCCGAGGGATTCCGAAGATTGCCGGAGTATTCCGAAGATTGCCGAAGATTGCCGATGGGTGCCGAAGGATACCGAAGATTGCCGAGGGTTCCCGAAGATTGCCGATGGGTGCCGAGGGATTCCGAAGTATTCCGAAGAATTCTGAAGATTGCCGAAGTCTTCCGAAGATTGCCGAAAGGTGCCGATGCGTGCCGAAGGATATTACCGAGGGATTGCCGAGGGATTCCGAAGTTTGCCGAAGGTTCCCGAAGATTGCCGAAGTATTCCGAAGATTGCCGAAGATTGCCGAAGATTGCCGAAGATTGCCGAATATTATCGAAGATTGCCGATGGGTGCCGAGGGATTCCGAAGTATTCCGAAGATTGCCGAAGATTTCCGAAGATTGCCGAAGATTGCCGAAGATTGCCGCAGATTACCGAAGATTGCCGAAGATTGCCGAAGATTGCCGAAGATTGCCGAATATTCCCGAAGATTGCCGATGGGTGCCGAGGGATTCCGAAGTATTCCGAAGATTGCCGAAGATTGCCGAAGATTGCCGAAGATTGCCGGAGATTGCCGAAGATTGCCGCAGACGGCCAAAGATTGCCGAATATTACCGAAGCTTGCCGAGGGATTCCGAAGATTGCCGACGGTTCCCGACGATTGCCGAAGGATTCCGAAGATTGCCGAAGGTTCCCGAAGATTGCCGAAGTATTCCGAAGATTGCCGAAGATTGCCGAAGATTGCCGAAGATTACCGAATATTACCGAAGATTGCCTAGGGATTCCGACGATTGCCGAAGGATTCCGAAGATTGCCGAAGGTTCCCGAAGATTGCCGACGTATTCCGAAGATTGCCGAAGATTGCCGAAAGGTGCCGATGGGTGCCGAAGGATACCGAAGATTGCCGAAGAATTCTGAAGATTGCCGAAGTCTTCCGAAGATTGCCGAAGATCGCCGAATATTACCGAAGATTGCCGATGGGTGCCGAGGGATTGCCGAAGATTGCCGAAGATTGCCGAAGATTGCCGAAGATTGCCGAAGATTGCCGAAGATTGCCGAAGATTGCCGAAGGTTCCCGAAGATTGCCCAAGGATTCCGAAAATTGCCGAAGGTTCCCGACGATTGCCGAAGGATTCCGAAGATTGCCGAAGGGTGCCCAACATTGCCGACTATTACCGAAGATTGTCGAGGGATTCCGAAGGATCTCGAAGGATATCCCTCGGCAATCCTATGAAGGATACCGAACATTGCCGAATATTACCGAAGATTGCCGAAAGGTGCCGATAAGTGCCGAAGGATATTACCGAAGATTGCCGAGGGATTCCGAAGATTGCCGAAGGTTCCCGACGATTACCGAAGGATTCCGAAGGATACCGAAGATTTCCGAGGCATTCCGAAAATTGCCGAAGGTTTCCGACGATTGCCGAAGGATTCCGAAGATTGCCGAAGGTTCCCGAAGATTGCCCAAGGATTCCGAAAATTGCCGAAGGTTCCCGACGATTGCCGAAGGATTCCGAAGATTGCCGAAGGGTGCCCAACATTGCCGACTATTACCGAAGATTGATGAGGGATTCCGAAGGATCTCGAAGGATATCCCTGGGCAATCCTATGAAGCATACCGAACATTGCCGAATATTACCGAAGATTGCCGAAAGGTGCCGATGGGTGCCGAAAGATATTACCGAAGATTGCCGAGGGATTCCGAAGACTGCCGAAAGTTCCCGACGATTACCGAAGGATTCCGAAGGATACCGAAGATTGCCGAGGGATTCCGAAGATTGCCGAAGGTTCCCGGCGATTGCCGACGGATTCCGAAGATTGCCGAAGGATTCCGAAGATTGCCGAAGGTTCCCGAAGATTGCCGAAGATTGCCGAAAGGTGCCGATGGGTGCCGAAGGATATTACCGAAGATTGCCGAAGGTTCCCGACGATTGCCGAAGGATTCCGAAGGATACCAAAAGACACCTAAGATTGCCGAATATTACCGAAGATTGCCGAAAGGTGCCGAAGGATATTACCGAAGATTGCCAAGGGATTCCGAAGATTGCCGAAGGTTCCCGACGATTACCGAAGGATTCCGAAAGATACCGAAAATTGCCGAATATTACCGAAGAAGGCCGAAGGATTCCGAGGATTACCGAGGGATTCCGAAGGATGTCGAAGGATATCCCTCGGCAATCCTATGAAGGATACCGAACATTGCCGAATATCACCGAAGATTGCCGAGGGATTCCGACGATTGCCGAAGGATTCCGAAGATCGCCGAAGGTTCCCGAAGATTGCCGAAGTATTCCGAAGATTGCCGAAGATTGCCGAAAGGTGCCGATGGGTGCCGATGGATACCGAAGATTGCCGAAGGTTCCCGAAGATTGCCGAAGAATTCTGAAGATTGCCGAAGTCTTCCGAAGATTGCCGACGATTGCCGAAACGTGCCGATGGGTCCCGAAGGATATTATCGAAGATTGCCGAGGGATTCCGAAGTTTGCCGAAGGTTCCCGAAGATTGCCGAAGTATTCCGAAGATTGCCGAAGATTGCCGAAGATTGCCGAAGATTGCCGAAGATTGCCGAAGATTGCCGAAGATTGCCGAAGATTGCCGAAGATTGCCGAAGATTGCCGAAGATTGCCGAAGATTGCCGAAGATTGCCGAAGATTGCGGAAGATTGCCGAAGATTGCCGAATGTTCCCGAAGATTGCCCAAGGATTCCGAAAATTGCCGAAGGTTCCCGACGATTGCCGAACGGTCCCGAAGATTGCCGAAGGTTCCCGAAGATTGCCGAAGTATTCCGAAGATTGCCGAAGATCGCCGAATATTACCGAAGATTGCCGAAGATCGCCGAATATTACCGAAGATTGCCGATGGGTGCCGAGGGATTGCGAAGTATTCCGAAGATTGCCGAAGATTGTCGAAGATTGCCGAAGATTGCCGAAGATTGCCGAAGATTGCCGAAGATTGCCGAAGATTGCCGAAGATTGCCGAAGATTGCCGAATATTACCGAAGATTGCCGATGGGTCCGGAGGAATTCCGAAGTATTCCGAAGATTGCCGAAGATTGCCGAAGATTGCCGAAGATTGCCGAAGATTGCCGAAGATTGCCGAAGATTGCCGAAGGTTCCCGAAGATTGCCCAAGGATTCCGAAAATTGCCGAAGGTTCCCGACGATTGCCGAAGGATTCCGAAGATTGCCGAAGGGTGCCCAACATTGCCGACTATTACCGAAGATTGTCGAGGGATTCCGAAGGATCTCGAAGGATATCCCTCGGCAATCCTATGAAGGATACCGAACATTGCCGAATATTACCGAAGATTGCCGAAAGGTGCCGATAAGTGCCGAAGGATATTACCGAAGATTGCCGAGGGATTCCGAAGATTGCCGAAGGTTCCCGACGATTACCGAAGGATTCCGAAGGATACCGAAGATTTCCGAGGCATTCCGAAAATTGCCGAAGGTTTCCGACGATTGCCGAAGGATTCCGAAGATTGCCGAAGGTTCCCGAAGATTGCCCAAGGATTCCGAAAATTGCCGAAGGTTCCCGACGATTGCCGAAGGATTCCGAAGATTGCCGAAGGGTGCCCAACATTGCCGACTATTACCGAAGATTGATGAGGGATTCCGAAGGATCTCGAAGGATATCCCTGGGCAATCCTATGAAGCATACCGAACATTGCCGAATATTACCGAAGATTGCCGAAAGGTGCCGATGGGTGCCGAAAGATATTACCGAAGATTGCCGAGGGATTCCGAAGACTGCCGAAAGTTCCCGACGATTACCGAAGGATTCCGAAGGATACCGAAGATTGCCGAGGGATTCCGAAGATTGCCGAAGGTTCCCGGCGATTGCCGAAGGATTCCGAAGATTGCCGAAGGATTCCGAAGATTGCCGAAGGTTCCCGAAGATTGCCGAAGATTGCCGAAAGGTGCCGATGGGTGCCGAAGGATATTACCGAAGATTGCCGAAGGTTCCCGACGATTGCCGAAGGATTCCGAAGGATACCAAAAGACACCTAAGATTGCCGAATATTACCGAAGATTGCCGAAAGGTGCCGAAGGATATTACCGAAGATTGCCAAGGGATTCCGAAGATTGCCGAAGGTTCCCGACGATTACCGAAGGATTCCGAAAGATACCGAAAATTGCCGAATATTACCGAAGAAGGCCGAAGGATTCCGAGGATTACCGAGGGATTCCGAAGGATGTCGAAGGATATCCCTCGGCAATCCTATGAAGGATACCGAACATTGCCGAATATCACCGAAGATTGCCGAGGGATTCCGACGATTGCCGAAGGATTCCGAAGATCGCCGAAGGTTCCCGAAGATTGCCGAAGTATTCCGAAGATTGCCGAACATTGCCGAAAGGTGCCGATGGGTGCCGATGGATACCGAAGATTGCCGAAGGTTCCCGAAGATTGCCGAAGAATTCTGAAGATTGCCGAAGTCTTCCGAAGATTGCCGACGATTGCCGAAACGTGCCGATGGGTCCCGAAGGATATTATCGAAGATTGCCGAGGGATTCCGAAGATTGCCGAAGGTTCCCGACGATTACCGAAGGATTCCGAAGGATACCGAAGATTTCCGAGGCATTCCGAAAATTGCCGAAGGTTTCCGACGATTGCCGAAGGATTCCGAAGATTGCCGAAGGTTCCCGAAGATTGCCCAAGGATTCCGAAAATTGCCGAAGGTTCCCGACGATTGCCGAAGGATTCCGAAGATTGCCGAAGGGTGCCCAACATTGCCGACTATTACCGAAGATTGATGAGGGATTCCGAAGGATCTCGAAGGATATCCCTGGGCAATCCTATGAAGCATACCGAACATTGCCGAATATTACCGAAGATTGCCGAAAGGTGCCGATGGGTGCCGAAAGATATTACCGAAGATTGCCGAGGGATTCCGAAGACTGCCGAAAGTTCCCGACGATTACCGAAGGATTCCGAAGGATACCGAAGATTGCCGAGGGATTCCGAAGATTGCCGAAGGTTCCCGGCGATTGCCGAAGGATTCCGAAGATTGCCGAAGGATTCCGAAGATTGCCGAAGGTTCCCGAAGATTGCCGAAGATTGCCGAAAGGTGCCGATGGGTGCCGAAGGATATTACCGAAGATTGCCGAAGGTTCCCGACGATTGCCGAAGGATTCCGAAGGATACCAAAAGACACCTAAGATTGCCGAATATTACCGAAGATTGCCGAAAGGTGCCGAAGGATATTACCGAAGATTGCCAAGGGATTCCGAAGATTGCCGAAGGTTCCCGACGATTACCGAAGGATTCCGAAAGATACCGAAAATTGCCGAATATTACCGAAGAAGGCCGAAGGATTCCGAGGATTACCGAGGGATTCCGAAGGATGTCGAAGGATATCCCTCGGCAATCCTATGAAGGATACCGAACATTGCCGAATATCACCGAAGATTGCCGAGGGATTCCGACGATTGCCGAAGGATTCCGAAGATCGCCGAAGGTTCCCGAAGATTGCCGAAGTATTCCGAAGATTGCCGAAGATTGCCGAAAGGTGCCGATGGGTGCCGATGGATACCGAAGATTGCCGAAGGTTCCCGAAGATTGCCGAAGAATTCTGAAGATTGCCGAAGTCTTCCGAAGATTGCCGACGATTGCCGAAACGTGCCGATGGGTCCCGAAGGATATTATCGAAGATTGCCGAGGGATTCCGAAGTTTGCCGAAGGTTCCCGAAGATTGCCGAAGTATTCCGAAGATTGCCGAAGATTGCCGAAGATTGCCGAAGATTGCCGAAGATTGCCGAAGATTGCCGAAGATTGCCGAAGATTGCCGAAGATTGCCGAAGATTGCCGAAGATTGCGGAAGATTGCCGAAGATTGCCGAATGTTCCCGAAGATTGCCCAAGGATTCCGAAAATTGCCGAAGGTTCCCGACGATTGCCGAACGGTCCCGAAGATTGCCGAAGGTTCCCGAAGATTGCCGAAGTATTCCGAAGATTGCCGAAGATCGCCGAATATTACCGAAGATTGCCGAAGATCGCCGAATATTACCGAAGATTGCCGATGGGTGCCGAGGGATTGCGAAGTATTCCGAAGATTGCCGAAGATTGTCGAAGATTGCCGAAGATTGCCGAAGATTGCCGAAGATTGCCGAAGATTGCCGAAGATTGCCGAAGATTGCCGAAGATTGCCGAATATTACCGAAGATTGCCGATGGGTCCGGAGGAATTCCGAAGTATTCCGAAGATTGCCGAAGATTGCCGAAGATTGCCGAAGATTGCCGAAGATTGCCGAAGATTGCCGAAGATTGCCGAAGATTGCCGAAGGTTCCCGAAGATTGCCCAAGGATTCCGAAAATTGCCGAAGGTTCCCGACGATTGCCGAAGGATTCCGAAGATTGCCGAAGGGTGCCCAACATTGCCGACTATTACCGAAGATTGTCGAGGGATTCCGAAGGATCTCGAAGGATATCCCTCGGCAATCCTATGAAGGATACCGAACATTGCCGAATATTACCGAAGATTGCCGAAAGGTGCCGATAAGTGCCGAAGGATATTACCGAAGATTGCCGAGGGATTCCGAAGATTGCCGAAGGTTCCCGACGATTACCGAAGGATTCCGAAGGATACCGAAGATTTCCGAGGCATTCCGAAAATTGCCGAAGGTTTCCGACGATTGCCGAAGGATTCCGAAGATTGCCGAAGGTTCCCGAGGATTGCCCAAGGATTCCGAAAATTGCCGAAGGTTCCCGACGATTGCCGAAGGATTCCGAAGATTGCCGAAGGGTGCCCAACATTGCCGACTATTACCGAAGATTGATGAGGGATTCCGAAGGATCTCGAAGGATATCCCTGGGCAATCCTATGAAGCATACCGAACATTGCCGAATATTACCGAAGATTGCCGAAAGGTGCCGATGGGTGCCGAAAGATATTACCGAAGATTGCCGAGGGATTCCGAAGACTGCCGAAAGTTCCCGACGATTACCGAAGGATTCCGAAGGATACCGAAGATTGCCGAGGGATTCCGAAGATTGCCGAAGGTTCCCGGCGATTGCCGAAGGATTCCGAAGATTGCCGAAGGATTCCGAAGATTGCCGAAGGTTCCCGAAGATTGCCGAAGATTGCCGAAAGGTGCCGATGGGTGCCGAAGGATATTACCGAAGATTGCCGAAGGTTCCCGACGATTGCCGAAGGATTCCGAAGGATACCAAAAGACACCTAAGATTGCCGAATATTACCGAAGATTGCCGAAAGGTGCCGAAGGATATTATCGAAGATTGCCAAGGGATTCCGAAGATTGCCGAAGGTTCCCGACGATTACCGAAGGATTCCGAAAGATACCGAAAATTGCCGAATATTACCGAAGAAGGCCGAAGGATTCCGAGGATTACCGAGGGATTCCGAAGGATGTCGAAGGATATCCCTCGGCAATCCTATGAAGGATACCGAACATTGCCGAATATCACCGAAGATTGCCGAGGGATTCCGACGATTGCCGAAGGATTCCGAAGATCGCCGAAGGTTCCCGAAGATTGCCGAAGTATTCCGAAGATTGCCGAAGATTGCCGAAAGGTGCCGATGGGTGCCGATGGATACCGAAGATTGCCGAAGGTTCCCGAAGATTGCCGAAGAATTCTGAAGATTGCCGAAGTCTTCCGAAGATTGCCGACGATTGCCGAAACGTGCCGATGGGTCCCGAAGGATATTATCGAAGATTGCCGAGGGATTCCGAAGTTTGCCGAAGGTTCCCGAAGATTGCCGAAGTATTCCGAAGATTGCCGAAGATTGCCGAAGATTGCCGAAGATTGCCGAAGATTGCCGAAGATTGCCGAAGATTGCCGAAGATTGCCGAAGATTGCCGAAGATTGCCGAAGATTGCCGAAGATTGCCGAAGATTGCCGAATATTACCGAAGATTGCCGATGGGTGCCGAGGGATTCCGAAGTATTCCGAAGATTGCCGAAGATTGCCGAAGATTGCCGAAGATTGCCGAAGATTGCCGAAGATTGCCGAATATTACCGAAGATTGCCGATGGGTGCCGAGGGATTCCGAAGTATTCCGAAGATTGCCGAGGGATTCCGAAGATTGCCGAAGATTGCCGAAGATTGCCGAAGATTGCCGAAGATTGCCGAAGATTGCCGAAGATTGCCGAAGATGGCCGAAGATGGCCGAATATTACCGAAGATTGCCGCGGGATTCCGAAGATTGCCGAAGGTTCCCGACGATTGCCGAAGGATTCCGAAGATTGCCGAAGGTTCCCGAAGATTGCCGAAGTATTCCGAAGATTGCCGAAGATCGCCGAATATTACCGAAGATTGCCGATGGGTGCCGAGGGATTGCGAAGTATTCCGAAGATTGCCGAAGATTGCCGAAGATTGCCGAAGATTGCCGAAGATTGCCGAAGATTGCCGAAGATGGCCGAAGATTGCCGAAGATTGCCGAAGATTACCGAAGATTGCCGAAGATTGCCGAAGATTGCCGAAGATTGCCGAAGATTGCCGAAGATTGCCGAAGATTGACGAATATTACCGAAGATTGCCGATGGGTGCCGAGGGATTCCGAACTATTCCGAAGATTGCCGAAGATTGCCGAATATTACCGAAGATTGCCGATGGGTGCCGAGAGATTCCGAAGTATTCCGAAGATTGCCGAAGATTGCCGAAGATTGCCGAAGATTGCCGAAGATTGCCGAAGATGGCCGAAGATGGCCGAAGATGGCCGAATATTACCGAAGATTGCCGCGGGATTCCGAAGATTGCCGAAGGTTCCCGACGATTGCCGAAGGATTCCGAAGATTGCCGAAGGTTCCCGAAGATTGCCGAAGTATTCCGAAGATTGCCGAAGATCGCCGAATATTACCGAAGATTGCCGATGGGTGCCGAGGGATTGCGAAGTATTCCGAAGATTGCCGAAGATTGCCGAAGATTGCCGAAGATTGCCGAAGATTGCCGAAGATTGCCGAAGATTGCCGAAGATTGCCGAAGATTGCCGAAGATTGCCGAGGGATTCCGACGATTGCCGAAGGATTCCGAAGATTGCCGAAGGTTCCCGAAGATTGCCGAAGTATTCCGAAGATTGCCGAAGATTGCCGAAAAGTGCCGATGGGTGCCGAAGGATACCGAAGATTGCCGAAGGTTCCCGAAGATTGCCGAAGAATTCTGAAGATTGCCAAAGTCTTCCGAAGATTGCCGAAAGGTGCCGATGGGTGCCGAAGGATAATACCGAGGGATTGCCGAGGGATTCCGAAGTTTGCGGAAGGTTCCCGAAGATTGCCGAAGTATTCCGAAGATTGCCGAAGATTGCCGAAGATTGCCGAAGATTGCCGAAGATTGCCGAAGATTGCCGAAGATTGCCGAAGATTGCCGAAGATTGCCGAATATTACCGAAGATTGCCGATGGGTCCGGAGGAATTCCGAAGTATTCCGAAGATTGCCGAAGATTGCCGAAGATTGCCGAAGATTGCCGAAGATTGCCGAAGATTGCCGAAGATTGCCGAAGATTGCCGAAGATTGCCGAAGGTTCCCGAAGATTGCCCAAGGATTCCGAAAATTGCCGAAGGTTCCCGACGATTGCCGAAGGATTCCGAAGATTGCCGAAGGGTGCCCAACATTGCCGACTATTACCGAAGATTGTCGAGGGATTCCGAAGGATCTCGAAGGATATCCCTCGGCAATCCTATGAAGGATACCGAACATTGCCGAATATTACCGAAGATTGCCGAAAGGTGCCGATAAGTGCCGAAGGATATTACCGAAGATTGCCGAGGGATTCCGAAGATTGCCGAAGGTTCCCGACGATTACCGAAGGATTCCGAAGGATACCGAAGATTTCCGAGGCATTCCGAAAATTGCCGAAGGTTTCCGACGATTGCCGAAGGATTCCGAAGATTGCCGAAGGTTCCCGAAGATTGCCCAAGGATTCCGAAAATTGCCGAAGGTTCCCGACGATTGCCGAAGGATTCCGAAGATTGCCGAAGGGTGCCCAACATTGCCGACTATTACCGAAGATTGATGAGGGATTCCGAAGGATCTCGAAGGATATCCCTCGGCAATCCTATGAAGCATACCGAACATTGCCGAATATTACCGAAGATTGCCGAAACGTGCCGATGGGTGCCGAAAGATATTACCGAAGATTGCCGAGGGATTCCGAAGACTGCCGAAAGTTCCCGACGATTACCGAAGGATTCCGAAGGATACCGAAGATTGCCGAGGGATTCCGAAGATTGCCGAAGGTTCCCGGCGATTGCCGAAGTATTCCGAAGATTGCCGAAAGGTGCCTATGGGTGCCGATGGATACCGAAGATTGCCGAAGGTTCCCGAAGATTGCCGAAGAATTCTGAAGATTGCCGAAGTCTTCCGAAGATTGCCGACGATTGCCGAAACGTGCCGATGGGTGCCGAAGGATATTATCGAAGATTGCCGAGGGATTCCGAAGTTTGCCGAAGGTTCCCGAAGATTGCCGAAGTATTCCGAAGATTGCCGAAGATTGCCGAAGATTGCCGAAGATTGCCGAAGATTGCCGAAGATTGCTGAAGATTGCCGAAGATTGCCGAAGATTGCCGAAGATTGCCGAAGATTGCCGAAGATTGCCGAATATTACCGAAGATTGCCGATGGGTGCCGAGGGATTCCGAAGTATTCCGAAGATTGCCGAAGATTGCCGAAGATTGCCGAGGGATTCCGAAGTATTCCGAAGATTGCCGAAGATTGCCGAAGATTGCCGAAGATTGCCGAAGATTGCCGAAGATTGCCGAAGATGGCCGAAGATGGCCGAAGATGGCCGAATATTACCGAAGATTGCCGCGGGATTCCGAAGATTGCCGAAGGTTCCCGACGATTGCCGAAGGATTCCGAAGATTGCCGAAGATTACCGAAGATTGCCGAAGATTGCCGAAGATTGCCGAAGATTGCCGAAGATTGTCGAAGATGGCCGAAGATGGCCGAATATTACCGAAGATTGCCGCGGGATTCCGAAGATTGCCGAAGGTTCCCGACGATTGCCGAAGGATTCCGAAGATTGCCGAACATTGCCGAATATTACCGAAGATTGCCGATGGGTGCCGAGCGATTCCGAACTATTCCGAAGATTGCCGAAGATTGCCGAATATTACCGAAGATTGCCGATGGGTGCCGAGGGATTCCGAAGTATTCCGAAGATTGCCGAAGATTGCCGAAGATTGCCGAAGATTGCCGAAGATTGCCGAAGATGGCCGAAGATGGCCGAAGATGGCCGAATATTACCGAAGATTGCCGCGGGATTCCGAAGATTGCCGAAGGTTCCCGACGATTGCCGAAGGATTCCGAAGATTGCCGAAGGTTCCCGAAGATTGCCGAAGTATTCCGAAGATTGCCGAACATCGCCGAATATTACCGAAGATTGCCGATGGGTGCCGAGGGATTGCGAAGTATTCCGAAGATTGCCGAAGATTGCCGAAGATTGCCGAAGATTGCCGAAGATTGCCGAAGATTGCCGAAGATTGCCGAAGATTGCCGAAGATTGCCGAAGATTGCCGAAGATTGCCGAAGATTGCCGAAGATTGCCGAAGATTGCCGAAGATTGCCGAAGATTGCCGAACATTACCGAATATTACCGAAGATTGCCGAAGATTGCCGAAGATTGCCGAAGATTGCCGAAGATTGCCGAATATTACCGAAGATTGCCGAGGGATTCCGAAGATTGCCGAGGGATTCCGAAGGTTGCCGGAGTATTCCGAAGATGGCCGAAGATTGCCGATGGGTGCCGAAGGATACCGAAGATTGCCGAAGGTTCCCGAAGATTGCCGATGGGTGCCGAGGGATTCCGAAGTATTCCGAAGAATTCTGAAGATTGCCGAAGTCTTCCGAAGATTGCCGAAAGGTGCCGATGGGTGCCGAAGGATATTACCGAGGGATTGCCGAGGGATTCCGAAGTTTGCCGAAGGTTCCCGAAGATTGCCGAAGTATTCCGAAGATTGCCGAAGATTGCCGAAGATTGCCGAATATTATCGAAGATTGCCGATGGGTGCCGAGGGATTCCGAAGTATTCCGAAGATTGCCGAAGATTTCCGAAGATTGCCGAAGATTGCCGCAGATTACCGAAGATTGCCGAAGATTGCCGAAGATTGCCGAAGATTGCCGAAGATTGCCGAATATTCCCGAAGATTGCCGATGGGTGCCGAGGGATTCCGAAGTATTCCGAAGATTGCCGAAGATTGCCGAAGATTGCCGGAGATTGCCGAAGATTGGCGCAGACGGCCAAAGATTGCCGAATATTACCGAAGCTTGCCGAGGGATTCCGAAGATTGCCGACGGTTCCCGACGATTGCCGAAGGATTCCGAAGATTGCCGAAGGTTCCCGAAGATTGCCGAAGTATTCCGAAGATTGCCGAAGATTGCCGAAGATTGCCGAAGATTACCGAATATTACCGAAGATTGCCTAGGGATTCCGACGATTGCCGAAGGATTCCGAAGATTGCCGAAGGTTCCCGAAGATTGCCGACGTATTCCGAAGATTGCCGAAGATTGCCGAAAGGTGCCGATGGGTGCCGAAGGATACCGAAGATTGCCGAAGAATTCTGAAGATTGCCGAAGTCTTCCGAAGATTGCCGAAGATCGCCGAATATTACCGAAGATTGCCGATGGGTGCCGAGGGATTGCGAAGTATTCCGAAGATTGCCGAAGATTGCCGAAGATTGCCGAAGATTGCCGAAGATTGCCGAAGATGGCCGAAGATTGCCGAAGATTGCCGAAGATTACCGAAGATTGCCGAAGATTGCCGAAGATTGCCGAAGATTGCCGAAGATTGCCGAAGATTGCCGAAGATTGCCGAATATTACCGAAGATTGTCGATGGGTGCCGAGGGATTCCGAAGTATTCCGAAGATTGCCGAAGATTGCCGAAGATTGCCGAAGATTGCCGAAGATTGCCGAAGATTGCCGAATATTACCGAAGATTGCCGATGGGTGCCGAGGGATTCCGAAGTATTCCGAAGATTGCCGAAGATTGCCGAAGATTGCCGAAGATTAGCGAAGATTGCCGAAGATGGCCGAAGATGGCCGAAGATGGCCGAATATTACCGAAGATTGCCGCGGTATTCCGAAGATTGCCGAAGGTTCCCGACGATTGCCGAAGGATTCCGAAGATTGCCGAAGGTTCCCGAAGATTGCCGAAGTATTCCGAAGATTGCCGAAGATCGCCGAATATTACCGAAGATCGCCGATGGGTGCCGAGGGATTGCGAAGTATTCCGAAGATTGCCGAAGATTGTCGAAGATTGCCGAAGATTGCCGAAGATTGCCGAAGATTGCCGAAGATGGCCGAAGATTGCCGAATATTGCCGAATATTACCGAAGATTGCCGCGGGATTCCGAAGATTGCCGAAGGTTCCCGACGATTGCCGAAGGATTCCGAAGATCGCCGAAGGTTCCCGAAGATTGCCGAAGTATTCCGAAGATTGCCGTAGATCGCCGAATATTACCGATGGGTGCCGAGGGATTCCGAAGTATTCCGAAGATTGCCGAAGATTGCCGAAGATTGCCGAAGATTACCGAAGATTGCCGAAGATTGCCGAAGATTGCCGAAGATTGCCGAAGATTGCCGAAGATTGCCGAAGATTGCCGAAGATTGCCGAAGATTGCCGAAGATTACCCAATATTACCGAAGATTGCCGAAGATTGCCGAAGATTGCCGAAGATTGCCGAAGATTTCCGAATATTACCGAAGATTGCCGAGGGATTCCGAAGATTGCCGAGGGATTCCGAAGGTTGTCGGAGTATTCCGAAGATTGCCGAAGATTGCCGAAAGGTGCCGATGGGTGCCGAAGGATACCGAAGATTGCCGAAGGTTCCCGAAGATTGCCGAAGAATTCTGAAGATTGCCGAAGTCTTCCGAAGATTGCCGAAAGATGCCGATGGGTGCCGAAGGATATTACCGAGGGATTGCCGAGGGATTCCGAAGTTTGCCGAAGGTTCCCGAAGATTGCCGAAGTATTCCGAAGATTGCCGAAGATTGCCGAAGATTGCCGAAGATTGCCGAAGATTGCCGAAGATTGCCGAATATTACCGAAGATTGCCGATGGGTGCCGAGGGATTCCGAAGTATTCCGAAGATTGCCGAAGTTTGCCGAAGATTGCCGAAGATTGCCGAAGATTGCCGAAGATTGCGGAAGATTGCCGAAGATTGCCGAATGTTCCCGAAGATTGCCCAAGGATTCCGAAAATTGCCGAAGGTTCCCGACGATTGCCGAACGTTCCCGAAGATTGCCGAAGGTTCCCGAAGATTGCCGAAGATCGCCGAATATTACCGAAGATTGCCGAAGATCGCCGAATATTACCGAAGATTGCCGATGGGTGCCGAGGGATTGCGAAGTATTCCGAAGATTGCCGAAGATTGCCGAAGATCGCCGAAGATCGCCGAATATTACCGAAGATTGCCGATGGGTGCCGAGGGATTCCGAAGTATTCCGAAGATTGCCGAAGATTGCCGAAGATTGCCGAAGATTGCCGAAGATTGCCGAAGATTGCCGAAGATTGCCGAAGATTGCGGAAGATTGCCGAAGATTGCCGAATGTTCCCGAAGATTGCCCAAGGATTCCGAAAATTGCCGAAGGTTCCCGAAGATTGCCGAGGGATTCCGAAGATTGCCGAAGGTTCCCGACGATTACCGAAGAATTCCGAAGGATACCGAAGATTGCCGAGGCATTCCGAAAATTGCCGAAGGTTTCCGACGATTGCCGAAGGATTCCGAAGATTGCCGAAGGTTCCCGAGGATTGCCCAAGGATTCCGAAAATTGCCGAAGGTTCCCGACGATTGCCGAAGGATTCCGAAGATTGCCGAAGGGTGCCCAACATTGCCGACTATTACCGAAGATTGATGAGGGATTCCGAAGGATCTCGAAGGATATCCCTGGGCAATCCTATGAAGCATACCGAACATTGCCGAATATTACCGAAGATTGCCGAAAGGTGCCGATGGGTGCCGAAAGATATTACCGAAGATTGCCGAGGGATTCCGAAGACTGCCGAAAGTTCCCGACGATTACCGAAGGATTCCGAAGGATACCGAAGATTGCCGAGGGATTCCGAAGATTGCCGAAGGTTCCCGGCGATTGCCGAAGGATTCCGAAGATTGCCGAAGGATTCCGAAGATTGCCGAAGGTTCCCGAAGATTGCCGAAGATTGCCGAAAGGTGCCGATGGGTGCCGAAGGATATTACCGAAGATTGCCGAAGGTTCCCGACGATTGCCGAAGGATTCCGAAGGATACCAAAAGACACCTAAGATTGCCGAATATTACCGAAGATTGCCGAAAGGTGCCGAAGGATATTACCGAAGATTGCCAAGGGATTCCGAAGATTGCCGAAGGTTCCCGACGATTACCGAAGGATTCCGAAAGATACCGAAAATTGCCGAATATTACCGAAGAAGGCCGAAGGATTCCGAGGATTGCCGAGGGATTCCGAAGGATGTCGAAGGATATCCCTCGGCAATCCTATGAAGGATACCGAACATTGCCGAATATCACCGAAGATTGCCGAGGGATTCCGACGATTGCCGAAGGATTCCGAAGATTGCCGAAGGTTCCCGAAGATTGCCGAAGTATTCCGAAGATTGCCGAAGATTGCCGAAAGGTGCCGATGGGTGCCGATGGATACCGAAGATTGCCGAAGGTTCCCGAAGATTGCCGAAGAATTCTGAAGATTGCCGAAGTCTTCCGAAGATTGCCGACGATTGCCGAAACGTGCCGATGGGTGCCGAAGGATATTATCGAAGATTGCCGAGGGATTCCGAAGTTTGCCGAAGGTTCCCGAAGATTGCCGAAGTATTCCGAAGATTGCCGAAGATTGCCGAAGATTGCCGAAGATTGCCGAAGATTGCCGAAGATTGCCGAAGATTGCCGAAGATTGCCGAAGATTGCCGAAGATTGCCGAAGATTGCCGAAGATTGCCGAAGATTGCCGAATATTACCGAAGATTGCCGATGGGTGCCGAGGGATTCCGAAGTATTCCGAAGATTGCCGAAGATTGCCGAAGATTGCCGAAGATTGCCGAAGATTGCCGAAGATTGCCGAAGATTGCCGAATATTACCGAAGATTGCCGATGGGTGCCGAGGGATTCCGAAGTATTCCGAAGATTGCCGAAGATTGCCGAGGGATTCCGAAGTATTCCGAAGATTGCCGAAGATTGCCGAAGATTGCCGAAGATTGCCGAAGATTGCCGAAGATTGCCGAAGATTGCCGAAGATGGCCGAAGATGGCCGAATATTACCGAAGATTGCCGCGGGATTCCGAAGATTGCCGAAGGTTCCCGACGATTGCCGAAGGATTCCGAAGGATTCCGAAGATTGCCGAAGGTTCCCGAAGATTGCCGAAGTATTCCGAAGATTGCCGAAGATCGCCGAATATTACCGAAGATTGCCGATGGGTGCCGAGGGATTGCGAAGTATTCCGAAGATTGCCGAAGATTGCCGAAGATTGCCGAAGATTGCCGAAGATTGCCGAAGATGGCCGAAGATTGCCGAAGATTGCCGAAGATTACCGAAGATTGCCGAAGATTGCCGAAGATTGCCGAAGATTGCCGAAGATTGCCGAAGATTGCCGAAGATTGACGAATATTACCGAAGATTGCCGATGGGTGCCGAGGGATTCCGAACTATTCCGAAGATTGCCGAAGATTGCCGAATATTACCGAAGATTGCCGATGGGTGCCGAGAGATTCCGAAGTATTCCGAAGATTGCCGAAGTTTGCCGAAGATTGCCGAAGATTGCCGAAGATGGCCGAAGATGGCCGAAGATGGCCGAATATTACCGAAGATTGCCGCGGGATTCCGAAGATTGCCGAAGGTTCCCGACGATTGCCGAAGGATTCCGAAGATTGCCGAAGGTTCCCGAAGATTGCCGAAGTATTCCGAAGATTGCCGAAGATCGCCGAATATTACCGAAGATTGCCGATGGGTGCCGAGGGATTGCGAAGTATTCCGAAGATTGCCGAAGATTGCCGAAGATTGCCGAAGATTGCCGAAGATTGCCGAAGATTGCCGAAGATTGCCGAAGATTGCCGAAGATTACCGAAGATTACCGAAGATTGCCGAAGATTGCCGAAGATTGCCGAAGATTGCCGAAGATTGCCGAAGATTGCCGAATATTACCGAAGATTGCCGAGGGATTCCGTAGATTGCCGAGGGATTCCGAAGGTTGCCGGAGTATTCCGAAGATTGCCGAAGATTGCCGATGGGTGCCGATGGGTGCCGAGGGATTGCGAAGTATTCCGAAGATTGCCGTAGATCGCCAAATATTCCCGAAGATTGCCGATGGGTGCCGAGGGATTGCGAAGTATTCCGAAGATTGCCGAAGATTGCCGAAGATTGCCGAAGATTGCCGAAGATTGCCGAAGATTGCCGAAGATTGCCGAAGATTGCCGAAGATTGCCGAAGATTGCCGAAGATTGCCGAAGATTGCCGAAGATTGCCGAAGATTACCGAAGATTGCCGAAGATTGCCGAAGATTGCCGAAGATTGCCGAAGATTGCCGAAGATTGCCGAAGATTGCCGAAGATTGCCGAATATTACCGAAGATTGCCGATGGGTGCCGAGGGATTCCGAAGTATTCCGAAGATTGCCGAAGATTGCCGAAGATTGCCGAAGATTGCCGAAGATTGCCGAAGATTGCCGAAGATTGCCGAATATTACCGAAGATTGCCGATGGGTGCCGAGGGATTCCGAAGTATTCCGAAGATTGCCGAAGATTGCCGAAGATTGCCGAAGATTGCCGAAGATTGCCGAAGATTGCCGAAGATTGCCGAAGATTGCCGAAGATTGCCGAAGATTGCCGAAGATTGCCGAAGATTGCCGAATATTACCGAAGATTGCCGATGGGTGCCGAGGGATTCCGAAGTATTCCGAAGATTGCCGAAGATTGCCGAAGATTGCCGAAGATTGCCGAAGATTGCCGAAGATTGCCGAAGATTGCCGAAGATGGCCGAAGATGGCCGAAGATGGCCGAATATTACCGAAGATTGCCGCGGTATTCCGAAGATTGCCGAAGGTTCCCGACGATTGCCGAAGGATTCCGAAGATTGCCGAAGGTTCCCGAAGATTGCCGAAGTATTCCGAAGATTGCCGAAGATCGCCGAATATTACCGAAGATCGCCGATGGGTGCCGAGGGATTGCGAAGTATTCCGAAGATTGCCGAAGATTGTCGAAGATTGCCGAAGATTGCCGAAGATTGCCGAAGATTGCCGAAGATGGCCGAAGATTGCCGAATATTACCGAAGATTGCCGCGGGATTCCGAAGATTGCCGAAGGTTCCCGACGATTGCCGAAGGATTCCGAAGATCGCCGAAGGTTCCCGAAGATTGCCGAAGTATTCCGAAGATTGCCGTAGATCGCCGAATATTACCGAAGATTACCGATGGGTGCCGAGGGATTCCGAAGTATTCCGAAGATTGCCGAAGATTGCCGAAGATTGCCGAAGATTACCGAAGATTGCCGAAGATTGCCGAAGATTGCCGAAGATTGCCGAAGATTGCCGAAGATTGCCGAATATTACCGAAGATTGCCGAGGGATTCCGAAGATTGCCGAGGGATTCCGAAGGTTGCCGGAGTATTCCGAAGATTGCCGAAGATTGCCGAAAGGTGCCGATGGGTGCCGAAGGATACCGAAGATTGCCGAAGGTTCCCGAAGATTGCCGAAGAATTCTGAAGATTGCCGAAGTCTTCCGAAGATTGCCGAAAGATGCCGATGGGTGCCGAAGGATATTACCGAGGGATTGCCGAGGGATTCCGAAGTTTGCCGAAGGTTCCCGAAGATTGCCGAAGTATTCCGAAGATTGCCGAAGATTGCCGAAGATTGCCGAAGAATTCTGAAGATTGCCGAAGTCTTCCGAAGATTGCCGAAAGATGCCGATGGGTGCCGAAGGATATTACCGAGGGATTGCCGAGGGATTCCGAAGTTTGCCGAAGGTTCCCGAAGATTGCCGAAGTATTCCGAAGATTGCCGAAGATTGCCGAAGATTGCCGAAGATTGCCGAATATTACCGAAGATTGTCGATGGGTGCCGAGGGATTCCGAAGTATTCCGAAGATTGCCGAAGTTTGCCGAAGATTGCCGAAGATTGCCGAAGATTGCCGAAGATTGCGGAAGATTGCCGAAGATTGCCGAATGTTCCCGAAGATTGCCCAAGGATTCCGAAAATTGCCGAAGGTTCCCGACGATTGCCGAAGGATTCCGAAGATTGCCGAATATTACCGAAGATTGCCGATGGGTGCCGAGGGATTCCGAAGTATTCCGAAGATTGCCGAAGATTGCCGAAGATTGCGGAAGATTGCCGAAGATTGCCGAAGATTGCCGAAGATTGCCGAATATTACCGAAGATTGCCGATGGGTGCCGAGGGATTCCGAAGTATTCCGAAGATTGCCGAAGATTGCCGAGGGATTCCGAAGTATTCCGAAGATTGCCGAAGATTGCCGAAGATTGCCGAAGATTGCCGAAGATTGCCGAAGATTGCCGAAGATTGCCGAAGATGGCCGAAGATGGCCGAATATTACCGAAGATTGCCGCGGGATTCCGAAGATTGCCGAAGGTTCCCGACGATTGCCGAAGGATTCCGAAGGATTCCGAAGATTGCCGAAGGTTCCCGAAGATTGCCGAAGTATTCCGAAGATTGCCGAAGATCGCCGAATATTACCGAAGATTGCCGATGGGTGCCGAGGGATTGCGAAGTATTCCGAAGATTGCCGAAGATTGCCGAAGATTGCCGAAGATTGCCGAAGATTGCCGAAGATGGCCGAAGATTGCCGAAGATTGCCGAAGATTACCGAAGATTGCCGAAGATTGCCGAAGATTGCCGAAGATTGCCGAAGATTGCCGAAGATTGCCGAAGATTGACGAATATTACCGAAGATTGCCGATGGGTGCCGAGGGATTCCGAACTATTCCGAAGATTGCCGAAGATTGCCGAATATTACCGAAGATTGCCGATGGGTGCCGAGAGATTCCGAAGTATTCCGAAGATTGCCGAAGATTGCCGAAGATTGCCGAAGATTGCCGAAGATTGCCGAAGATGGCCGAAGATGGCCGAAGATGGCCGAATATTACCGAAGATTGCCGCGGGATTCCGAAGTTTGCCGAAGGTTCCCGACGATTGCCGAAGGATTCCGAAGATTGCCGAAGGTTCCCGAAGATTGCCGAAGTATTCCGAAGATTGCCGAAGATCGCCGAATATTACCGAAGATTGCCGATGGGTGCCGAGGGATTGCGAAGTATTCCGAAGATTGCCGAAGATTGCCGAAGATTGCCGAAGATTGCCGAAGATTGCCGAAGATTGCCGAAGATTGCCGAAGATTGCCGAAGATTACCGAATATTACCGAAGATTGCCGAAGATTGCCGAAGATTGCCGAAGATTGCCGAAGATTGCCGAAGATTGCCGAATATTACCGAAGATTGCCGAGGGATTCCGTAGATTGCCGAGGGATTCCGAAGGTTGCCGGAGTATTCCGAAGATTGCCGAAGATTGCCGATGGGTGCCGATGGGTGCCGAGGGATTGCGAAGTATTCCGAAGATTGCCGTAGATCGCCGAATATTCCCGAAGATTGCCGATGGGTGCCGAGGGATTGCGGAGTATTCCGAAGATTGCCGAAGATTGCCGAACATTGCCGAACATTGCCGAAGATTGCCGAAGATTGCCGAAGATTGCCGAAGATTGCCGAAGATTGCCGAAGATTGCCGAAGATTGCCGAAGATTGCCGAAGATTACCGAAGATTGCCGAAGATTGCCGAAGATTGCCGAAGATTGCCGAAGATTGCCGAAGATTGCCGAAGATTGCCGAAGATTGCCGAATATTACCGAAGATTGCCGATGGGTGCCGAGGGATTCCGAAGTATTCCGAAGATTGCCGAAGATTGCCGAAGATTGCCGAAGATTGCCGAAGATTGCCGAAGATTGCCGAAGATTGCCGAAGATTGCCGAATATTACCGAAGATTGTCGATGGGTGCCGAGGGATTCCGAAGTATTCCGAAGATTGCCGAAGATTGCCGAAGATTGCCGAAGATTGCCGAAGATTGCCGAAGATTGCCGAAGATTGCCGAAGATTGCCGAAGATTGCCGAAGATTGCCGAATATTACCGAAGATTGCCGATGGGTGCCGAGGGATTCCGAAGTATTCCGAAGATTGCCGAAGATTGCCGAAGATTGCCGAAGATTGCCGAAGATTGCCGAAGATTGCCGAAGATTGCCGAAGATGGCCGAAGATGGCCGAAGATGGCCGAATATTACCGAAGATTGCCGCGGTATTCCGAAGATTGCCGAAGGTTCCCGACGATTGCCGAAGGATTCCGAAGATTGCCGAAGGTTCCCGAAGATTGCCGAAGTATTCCGAAGATTGCCGAAGATCGCCGAATATTACCGAAGATCGCCGATGGGTGCCGAGGGATTGCGAAGTATTCCGAAGATTGCCGAAGATTGTCGAAGATTGCCGAAGATTGCCGAAGATTGCCGAAGATTGCCGAAGATGGCCGAAGATTGCCGAATATTACCGAAGATTGCCGCGGGATTCCGAAGATTGCCGAAGGTTCCCGACGATTGCCGAAGGATTCCGAAGATCGCCGAAGGTTCCCGAAGATTGCCGAAGTATTCCGAAGATTGCCGTAGATCGCCGAATATTACCGAAGATTACCGATGGGTGCCGAGGGATTCCGAAGTATTCCGAAGATTGCCGAAGATTGCCGAAGATTGCCGAAGATTACCGAAGATTGCCGAAGATTGCCGAAGATTGCCGAAGATTGCCGAAGATTGCCGAAGATTGCCGAATATTACCGAAGATTGCCGAGGGATTCCGAAGATTGCCGAGGGATTCCGAAGGTTGCCGGAGTATTCCGAAGATTGCCGAAAGGTGCCGATGGGTGCCGAAGGATACCGAAGATTGCCGAAGGTTCCCGAAGATTGCCGAAGAATTCTGAAGATTGCCGAAGTCTTCCGAAGATTGCCGAAAGATGCCGATGGGTGCCGAAGGATATTACCGAGGGATTGCCGAGGGATTCCGAAGTTTGCCGAAGGTTCCCGAAGATTGCCGAAGTATTCCGAAGATTGCCGAAGATTGCCGAAGATTGCCGAAGAATTCTGAAGATTGCCGAAGTCTTCCGAAGATTGCCGAAAGATGCCGATGGGTGCCGAAGGATATTACCGAGGGATTGCCGAGGGATTCCGAAGTTTGCCGAAGGTTCCCGAAGATTGCCGAAGTATTCCGAAGATTGCCGAAGATTGCCGAAGATTGCCGAAGATTGCCGAATATTACCGAAGATTGTCGATGGGTGCCGAGGGATTCCGAAGTATTCCGAAGATTGCCGAAGTTTGCCGAAGATTGCCGAAGATTGCCGAAGATTGCCGAAGATTGCGGAAGATTGCCGAAGATTGCCGAATGTTCCCGAAGATTGCCCAAGGATTCCGAAAATTGCCGAAGGTTCCCGACGATTGCCGAAGGATTCCGAAGATTGCCGAAGGGTGCCCAACATTGCCGACTATTACCCAAGATTGTCGAGGGATTCCGAAGGATCTCGAAGGATATCCCTCGGCAATCCTATGAAGGATACCGAACATTGCCGAATATTACCGAAGATTGCCGAAAGGTGCCGCTGGGTGCCGAAGGATATTACCGAAGATTGCCGAGGGATTCCGAAGATTGCCGAAGGTTCCCGACGATTACCGAAGAATTCCGAAGGATACCGAAGATTGCCGAGGCATTCCGAAAATTGCCGGAGGTTTCCGACGATTGCCGAAGGATTCCGAAGATTGCCGAAGGTTCCCGAAGATTGCCCAAGGATTCCGAAAATTGCCGAAGGTTCCCGACGATTGCCGAAGGATTCCGAAGATTGCCGAAGGGTGCCCAACATTGCCGACTATTACCGAAGATTGATGAGGGATTCCGAAGGAAGTCGAAGGATATCCCTCGGCAATCCTATGAAGGATACCGAACATTGCCGAACATTGCCGAACATTGCCGAAGATTGCCGAAGATTGCCGAAGATTGCCGAATATTCCCGAAGATTGCCGATGGGTGCCGAGGGATTCCGAAGTATTCCGAAGATTGCCGAAGATTGCCGAATATTGCCGCAGACGGCCAAAGATTGCCGAATATTACCGAAGATTGCCGACGGTTCCCGACGATTGCCGAAGGATTCCGAAGATTGCCGAAGGTTCCCGAAGATTGCCGAAGAATTCTGAAGATTGCCCAAGTCTTCCGAAGATTGCCGAAAGGTGCCGATGGGTGCCGAAGGATATTACCGAGGGATTGCCGAGGGATTCCGAAGTTTGCCGAAGGTTCCCGAAGATTGCCGAAGTATTCCGAAGATTGCCGAAGATTGCCGAAGATTGCCGAAGATTGACGAAGATTGCCGAAGATTGCCGAAGATTGCCGAATATTATCGAAGATTGCCGATGGGTGCCGAGGGATTCCGAAGTATTCCGAAGATTGCCGAAGATTTCCGAAGATTGCCGAATATTCCCGAAGATTGCCGATGGGTGCCGAGGGATTCCGAAGTATTCCGAAGATTGCCGAAGATTGCCGAATATTGCCGCAGACGGCCAAAGATTGCCGAATATTACCGAAGATTGCCGAGGGATTCCGAAGATTGCCGACGGTTCCCGACGATTGCCGAAGGATTCCGAAGATTGCCGAAGGTTCCCGAAGATTGCCGAAGTATTCCGAAGATTGCCGAAGATCGCCGAATATTACCGAAGATTGCCGATGGGTGCCGAGGGATTCCGAAGTATTTCGAAGATTGCCGAAGATTGCCGAAGATTGCCGAGGATTGCCGAAGATTGCCGAAGATTGCCGAAGATTGCCGAAGATTGCCGAAGATTACCGAATATTACCGAAGATTGCCGAGGGATTCCGCCGATTGCCGAAGGATTCCGAAGATTGCCGAAGGTTCCCGAAGATTGCCGAAGTATTCCGAAGATTGCCGAAGATTGCCGAAAAGTGCCGATGGGTGCCGAAGGATACCGAAGATTGCCGAAGGTTCCCGAAGATTGCCGAAGAATTCTGAAGATTGCCAAAGTCTTCCGAAGATTGCCGAAAGGTGCCGATGGGTGCCGAAGGATAATACCGAGGGATTGCCGAGGGATTCCGAAGTTTGCGGAAGGTTCCCGAAGATTGCCGAAGTATTCCGAAGATTGCCGAAGATTGCCGAAGATTGCCGAAGATTGCCGAATATTACCGAAGATTGCCGATGGGTCCGGAGGAATTCCGAAGTATTCCGAAGATTGCCGAAGATTGCCGAAGATTGCCGAAGATTGCCGAAGATTGCCGAAGATTGCCGAAGATTGCCGAAGGTTCCCGAAGATTGCCCAAGGATTCCGAAAATTGCCGAAGGTTCCCGACGATTGCCGAAGGATTCCGAAGATTGCCGAAGGGTGCCCAACATTGCCGACTATTACCGAAGATTGTCGAGGGATTCCGAAGGATCTCGAAGGATATCCCTCGGCAATCCTATGAAGGATACCGAACATTGCCGAATATTACCGAAGATTGCCGAAAGGTGCCGATAAGTGCCGAAGGATATTACCGAAGATTGCCGAGGGATTCCGAAGATTGCCGAAGGTTCCCGACGATTACCGAAGGATTCCGAAGGATACCGAAGATTTCCGAGGCATTCCGAAAATTGCCGAAGGTTTCCGACGATTGCCGAAGGATTCCGAAGATTGCCGAAGGTTCCCGAAGATTGCCCAAGGATTCCGAAAATTGCCGAAGGTTCCCGACGATTGCCGAAGGATTCCGAAGATTGCCGAAGGGTGCCCAACATTGCCGACTATTACCGAAGATTGATGAGGGATTCCGAAGGATCTCGAAGGATATCCCTCGGCAATCCTATGAAGCATACCGAACATTGCCGAATATTACCGAAGATTGCCGAAACGTGCCGATGGGTGCCGAAAGATATTACCGAAGATTGCCGAGGGATTCCGAAGACTGCCGAAAGTTCCCGACGATTACCGAAGGATTCCGAAGGATACCGAAGATTGCCGGGGGATTCCGAAGATTGCCGAAGGTTCCCGGCGATTGCCGAAGTATTCCGAAGATTGCCGAAGATTGCCGAAAGGTGCCGATGGGTGCCGATGGATACCGAAGATTGCCGAAGGTTCCCGAAGATTGCCGAAGAATTCTGAAGATTGCCGAAGTCTTCCGAAGATTGCCGACGATTGCCGAAACGTGCCGATGGGTGCCGAAGGATATTATCGAAGATTGCCGAGGGATTCCGAAGTTTGCCGAAGGTTCCCGAAGATTGCCGAAGTATTCCGAAGATTGCCGAAGATTGCCGAAGATTGCCGAAGATTGCCGAAGATTGCCGAAGATTGCCGAAGATTGCCGAAGATTGCCGAAGATTGCCGAAGATTGCCGAAGATTGCCGAAGATTGCCGAATATTACCGAAGATTGCCGATGGGTGCCGAGGGATTCCGAAGTATTCCGAAGATTGCCGAAGATCGCCGAATATTACCGAAGATTGCCGATGGGTGCCGAGGGATTGCGAAGTATTCCGAAGATTGCCGAAGATTGCCGAAGATTGCCGAAGATTGCCGAAGATTGCCGAAGATTGCCGAAGATTGCCGAATATTACCGAAGATTGCCGATGGGTGCCGAGCGATTCCGAACTATTCCGAAGATGGCCGAAGATGGCCGAATATTACCGAAGATTGCCGCGGGATTCCGAAGATTGCCGAAGGTTCCCGACGATTGCCGAAGGATTCCGAAGATTGCCGAAGGTTCCCGAAGATTGCCGAAGTATTCCGAAGATTGCCGAACATCGCCGAAGATTACCGAAGATTGCCGATGGGTGCCGAGGGATTGCGAAGTATTCCGAAGATTGCCGAAGATTGCCGAAGATTGCCGAAGATTGCCGAAGATTGCCGAAGATTGCCGAAGATTGCCGAAGATTGCCGAAGATTGCCGAAGATTGCCGAAGATTACCCAATATTACCGAAGATTGCCGAAGATTGCCGAAGATTGCCGAAGATTGCCGAAGATTGCCGAAGATTGCCGAATATTACCGAAGATTGCCGAGGGATTCCGAAGATTGCCGAGGGATTCCGAAGGTTGCCGGAGTATTCCGAAGATTGCCGAAGATTGCCGATGGGTGCCGAAGGATACCGAAGATTGCCGAAGGTTCCCGAAGATTGCCGATGGGTGCCGAGGGATTCCGAAGTATTCCGAAGAATTCTGAAGATTGCCGAAGTCTTCCGAAGATTGCCGAAAGGTGCCGATGGGTGCCGAAGGATATTACCGAGGGATTGCCGAGGGATTCCGAAGTTTGCCGAAGGTTCCCGAAGATTGCCGAAGTATTCCGAAGATTGCCGAAGATTGCCGAAGATTGCCGAAGATTGCCGAATATTATCGAAGATTGCCGATGGGTGCCGAGGGATTCCGAAGTATTCCGAAGATTGCCGAAGATTTCCGAAGATTGCCGAAGATTGCCGAAGATTGCCGCAGATTACCGAAGATTGCCGAAGATTGCCGAAGATTGCCGAAGATTGCCGAAGATTGCCGAATATTCCCGAAGATTGCCGATGGGTGCCGAGGGATTCCGAAGTATTCCGAAGATTGCCGAAGATTGCCGAAGATTGCCGGAGATTGCCGAAGATTGCCGCAGACGGCCAAAGATTGCCGAATATTACCGAAGCTTGCCGAGGGATTCCGAAGATTGCCGACGGTTCCCGACGATTGCCGAAGGATTCCGAAGATTGCCGAAGGTTCCCGAAGATTGCCGAAGTATTCCGAAGATTGCCGAAGATTGCCGAAGATTGCCGAAGATTACCGAATATTACCGAAGATTGCCTAGGGATTCCGACGATTGCCGAAGGATTCCGAAGATTGCCGAAGGTTCCCGAAGATTGCCGACGTATTCCGAAGATTGCCGAAGATTGCCGAAAGGTGCCGATGGGTGCCGAAGGATACCGAAGATTGCCGAAGAATTCTGAAGATTGCCGAAGTCTTCCGAAGATTGCCGAAGATCGCCGAATATTACCGAAGATTGCCGATGGGTGCCGAGGGATTGCGAAGTATTCCGAAGATTGCCGAAGATTGCCGAAGATTGCCGAAGATTGCCGAAGATTGCCGAAGATTGCCGAAGATTGCCGAAGATTGCCGAAGATTGCCGAAGATTGCCGAAGATTGCCGAAGATTGCCGAAGATTGCCGAAGATTGCCGAAGATTGCCGAAGATTGCCGAAGATTGCCGAATATTACCGAAGATTGTCGATGGGTGCCGAGGGATTCCGAAGTATTCCGAAGATTGCCGAAGATTGCCGAAGATTGCCGAAGATTGCCGAAGATTGCCGAAGATTGCCGAAGATTGCCGAATATTACCGAAGATTGCCGATGGGTGCCGAGGGATTCCGAAGTATTCCGAAGATTGCCGAAGATTGCCGAAGATTGCCGAAGATTAGCGAAGATTGCCGAAGATGGCCGAAGATGGCCGAAGATGGCCGAATATTACCGAAGATTGCCGCGGTATTCCGAAGATTGCCGAAGGTTCCCGACGATTGCCGAAGGATTCCGAAGATTGCCGAAGGTTCCCGAAGATTGCCGAAGTATTCCGAAGATTGCCGAAGATCGCCGAATATTACCGAAGATCGCCGATGGGTGCCGAGGGATTGCGAAGTATTCCGAAGATTGCCGAAGATTGTCGAAGATTGCCGAAGATTGCCGAAGATTGCCGAAGATTGCCGAAGATGGCCGAAGATTGCCGAATATTGCCGAATATTGCCGAATATTACCGAAGATTGCCGCGGGATTCCGAAGATTGCCGAAGGTTCCCGACGATTGCCGAAGGATTCCGAAGATCGCCGAAGGTTCCCGAAGATTGCCGAAGTATTCCGAAGATTGCCGTAGATCGCCGAATATTACCGATGGGTGCCGAGGGATTCCGAAGTATTCCGAAGATTGCCGAAGATTGCCGAAGATTGCCGAAGATTACCGAAGATTGCCGAAGATTGCCGAAGATTGCCGAAGATTGCCGAAGATTGCCGAAGATTGCCGAAGATTGCCGAAGATTGCCGAAGATTACCCAATATTACCGAAGATTGCCGAAGATTGCCGAAGATTGCCGAAGATTGCCGAAGATTGCCGAATATTACCGAAGATTGCCGAGGGATTCCGAAGATTGCCGAGGGATTCCGAAGGTTGCCGGAGTATTCCGAAGATTGCCGAAGATTGCCGAAAGGTGCCGATGGGTGCCGAAGGATACCGAAGATTGCCGAAGGTTCCCGAAGATTGCCGAAGAATTCTGAAGATTGCCGAAGTCTTCCGAAGATTGCCGAAAGATGCCGATGGGTGCCGAAGGATATTACCGAGGGATTGCCGAGGGATTCCGAAGTTTGCCGAAGGTTCCCGAAGATTGCCGAAGTATTCCGAAGATTGCCGAAGATTGCCGAAGATTGCCGAAGATTGCCGAATATTACCGAAGATTGCCGATGGGTGCCGAGGGATTCCGAAGTATTCCGAAGATTGCCGAAGTTTGCCGAAGATTGCCGAAGATTGCCGAAGATTGCCGAAGATTGCGGAAGATTGCCGAAGATTGCCGAATGTTCCCGAAGATTGCCCAAGGATTCCGAAAATTGCCGAAGGTTCCCGACGATTGCCGAACGTTCCCGAAGATTGCCGAAGGTTCCCGAAGATTGCCGAAGTATTCCGAAGATTGCCGAAGATCGCCGAATATTACCGAAGATTGCCGAAGATCGCCGAATATTACCGAAGATTGCCGATGGGTGCCGAGGGATTGCGAAGTATTCCGAAGATTGCCGAAGATTGCCGAAAGGTGCCGATGGGTGCCGAAGGATACCGAAGATTGCCGAAGGTTCCCGAAGATTGCCGAAGAATTCTGAAGATTGCCGAAGTCTTCCGAAGATTGCCGAAAGATGCCGATGGGTGCCGAAGGATATTACCGAGGGATTGCCGAGGGATTCCGAAGTTTGCCGAAGGTTCCCGACGATTGCCGAACGTTCCCGAAGATTGCCGAAGGTTCCCGAAGATTGCCGAAGTATTCCGAAGATTGCCGAAGATCGCCGAATATTACCGAAGATTGCCGAAGATCGCCGAAGATCGCCGAATATTACCGAAGATTGCCGATGGGTGCCGAAGGATTGCGAAGTATTCCGAAGATTGCCGAAGATTGCCGAAGATTGCCGAAGATTGCCGAAGATTGCCGAAGATTGCCGAAGATTGCCGAAGATTGCCGAAGATTGCCGAAGATTGCCGAAGATTGCGGAAGATTGCCGAAGATTGCCGAATGTTCCCGAAGATTGCCCAAGGATTCCGAAAATTGCCGAAGGTTCCCGACGATTGCCGAACGTTCCCGAAGATTGCCGAAGGTTCCCGAAGATTGCCGAAGTATTCCGAAGATTGCCGAAGATCGCCGAATATTACCGAAGATTGCCGAAGATCGCCGAATATTACCGAAGATTGCCGATGGGTGCCGAGGGATTGCGAAGTATTCCGAAGATTGCCGAAGATTGTCGAAGATTGCCGAAGATTGCCGAAGATTGCCGAAGATTGCCGAAGATTGCCGAAGATTGCCGAAGATTGCCGAAGATTGCCGAAGATTGCCGAATATTACCGAAGATTGCCGATGGGTCCGGAGGAATTCCGAAGTATTCCGAAGATTGCCGAAGATTGCCGAAGATTGCCGAAGATTGCCGAAGATTGCCGAAGATTGCCGAAGATTGCCGAAGATTGCCGAAGATTGCCGAAGATTGCCGAAGATTGCCGAAGGTTCCCGAAGATTGCCCAAGGATTCCGAAAATTGCCGAAGGTTCCCGACGATTGCCGAAGGATTCCGAAGATTGCCGAAGGGTGCCCAACATTGCCGACTATTACCGAAGATTGTCGAGGGATTCCGAAGGATCTCGAAGGATATCCCTCGGCAATCCTATGAAAGATACCGAACATTGCCGAATATTACCGAAGATTGCCGAAAGGTGCCGATAAGTGCCGAAGGATATTACCGAAGATTGCCGAGGGATTCCGAAGATTGCCGAAGATTCCCGACGATTACCGAAGGATTCCGAAGGATACCGAAGATTTCCGAGGCATTCCGAAAATTGCCGAAGGTTTCCGACGATTGCCGAAGGATTCCGAAGATTGCCGAAGGTTCCCGAAGATTGCCCAAGGATTCCGAAAATTGCCGAAGGTTCCCGACGATTGCCGAAGGATTCCGAAGATTGCCGAAGGGTGCCCAACATTGCCGACTATTACCGAAGATTGATGAGGGATTCCGAAGGATCTCGAAGGATATCCCTGGGCAATCCTATGAAGCATACCGAACATTGCCGAATATTACCGAAGATTGCCGAAAGGTGCCGATGGGTGCCGAAAGATATTACCGAAGATTGCCGAGGGATTCCGAAGACTGCCGAAAGTTCCCGACGATTACCGAAGGATTCCGAAGGATACCGAAGATTGCCGAGGGATTCCGAAGATTGCCGAAGGTTCCCGGCGATTGCCGAAGGATTCCGAAGATTGCCGAAGGATTCCGAAGATTGCCGAAGGTTCCCGAAGATTGCCGAAGATTGCCGAAAGGTGCCGATGGGTGCCGAAGGATATTACCGAAGATTGCCGAAGGTTCCCGACGATTGCCGAAGGATTCCGAAGATTGCCGAAGGTTCCCGAAGATTGCCGAAGTATTCCGAAGATTGCCGAAGATCGCCGAATATTACCGAAGATTGCCGATGGGTGCCGAGGGATTGCGAAGTATTCCGAAGATTGCCGAAGATTGCCGAAGATTGCCGAAGATTGCCGAAGATTGCCGAAGATTGCCGAAGATTGCCGAAGATTGCCGAAGATTACCGAATATTACCGAAGATTGCCGAAGATTGCCGAAGATTGCCGAAGATTGCCGAAGATTGCCGAAGATTGCCGAAGATTGCCGAAGATTGCCGAAGATGGCCGAAGATGGCCGAAGATGGCCGAATATTACCGAAGATTGCCGCGGTATTCCGAAGATTGCCGAAGGTTCCCGACGATTGCCGAAGGATTCCGAAGATTGCCGAAGGTTCCCGAAGATTGCCGAAGTATTCCGAAGATTGCCGAAGATCGCCGAATATTACCGAAGATCGCCGATGGGTGCCGAGGGATTGCGAAGTATTCCGAAGATTGCCGAAGATTGTCGAAGATTGCCGAAGATTGCCGAAGATTGCCGAAGATTGCCGAAGATGGCCGAAGATTGCCGAATATTACCGAAGATTGCCGCGGGATTCCGAAGATTGCCGAAGGTTCCCGACGATTGCCGAAGGATTCCGAAGATCGCCGAAGGTTCCCGAAGATTGCCGAAGTATTCCGAAGATTGCCGTAGATCGCCGAATATTACCGAAGATTACCGATGGGTGCCGAGGGATTCCGAAGTATTCCGAAGATTGCCGAAGATTGCCGAAGATTGCCGAAGATTACCGAAGATTGCCGAAGATTGCCGAAGATTGCCGAAGATTGCCGAAGATTGCCGAAGATTGCCGAATATTACCGAAGATTGCCGAGGGATTCCGAAGATTGCCGAGGGATTCCGAAGGTTGCCGGAGTATTCCGAAGATTGCCGAAGATTGCCGAAAGGTGCCGATGGGTGCCGAAGGATACCGAAGATTGCCGAAGGTTCCCGAAGATTGCCGAAGAATTCTGAAGATTGCCGAAGTCTTCCGAAGATTGCCGAAAGATGCCGATGGGTGCCGAAGGATATTACCGAGGGATTGCCGAGGGATTCCGAAGTTTGCCGAAGGTTCCCGAAGATTGCCGAAGTATTCCGAAGATTGCCGAAGATTGCCGAAGATTGCCGAAGATTGCCGAATATTACCGAAGATTGCCGATGGGTGCCGAGGGATTCCGAAGTATTCCGAAGATTGCCGAAGTTTGCCGAAGATTGCCGAAGATTGCCGAAGATTGCCGAAGATTGCGGAAGATTGCCGAAGATTGCCGAATGTTCCCGAAGATTCCGCCCAAGGATTCCGAAAATTGCCGAAGGTTCCCGACGATTGCCGAAGGATTCCGAAGATTGCCGAAGGGTGCCCAACATTGCCGACTATTACCGAAGATTGTCGAGGGATTCCGAAGGATCTCGAAGGATATCCCTCGGCAATCCTATGAAGGATACCGAACATTGCCGAATATTACCGAAGATTGCCGAAAGGTGCCGATAAGTGCCGAAGGATATTACCGAAGATTGCCGAGGGATTCCGAAGATTGCCGAAGGTTCCCGACGATTACCGAAGAATTCCGAAGGATACCGAAGATTGCCGAGGCATTCCGAAAATTGCCGAAGGTTTCCGACGATTGCCGAAGGATTCCGAAGATTGCCGAAGGTTCCCGAAGATTGCCCAAGGATTCCGAAAATTGCCGAAGGTTCCCGACGATTGCCGAAGGATTC
This sequence comes from Asobara japonica, assembly GCA_026005395.1. Taxonomy (NCBI): domain Eukaryota; kingdom Metazoa; phylum Arthropoda; class Insecta; order Hymenoptera; family Braconidae; genus Asobara; species Asobara japonica. Next base: position 35,755 of record BQMI01000173.1, read on the forward strand.
CGAAGATTGCCGAAGGGTGCCCAACATTGCCGACTATTACCGAAGATTGATGAGGGATTCCGAAGGAAGTCGAAGGATATCCCTCGGCAATCCTATGAAGGATACCGAACATTGCCGAACATTGCCGAAGATTGCCGAGGGATTCCGACGATTGCCGAAGGATTCCGAAGATTGCTGAAGGTTCCCGAAGATTGCCGAAGTATTCCGAAGAGGGCCGAAGATTGCCGAAAGGTGCCGATGGGTGCCGAAGGATACCGAAGATTGCCGAAGGTTCCCGAAGATTGCCGAAGAATTCTGAAGATTGCCGAAGTCTTCCGAAGATTGCCGACGATTGCCGAAACGTGCCGATGGGTGCCGAAGGATATTACCGAAGATTGCCGAGGGATTCCGAAGTTTGCCAAAGGTTCCCGAAGATTGCCGAAGTATTCCGAAGATTGCCGAAGATCGCCGAAGATTGCCGAAGATTGCCGAAGATTGCCGAAGATTGCCGAAGATTGCCGAAGATTGCCGAAGATTGCCGAATATTACCGAAGATTGCCGATGGGTGCCGAGGGATTCCGAAGTATTCCGAAGATTGCCGAAGATTGCCGAAAATTGCCGAAGATTGCCGAAGATTGCCGAATATTACCGAAGATTGTCGATGGGTGCCGAGGGATTCCGAAGTATTCCGAAGATTGCCGAAGATTGCCGAAGATTGCCGAAGATTGCCGAAGATTGCCGAAGATTGCCGAAGATTGCCGAAGATTGCCGAATATTACCGAAGATTGCCGATGGGTGCCGAGGGATTCCGAAGTATTCCGAAGATTGCCGAAAATTGCCGAAGATTGCCGAAGATTGCCGAAGATTGCCGAATATTACCGAAGATTGTCGATAGGTGCCGAGGGATTCCGAAGTATTCCGAAGATTGCCGAAGATTGCCGAAGATTGCCGAAGATTGCCGAAGATTGCCGAAGATTGCCGAAGATTGCCGAAGATTGCCGAAGATTGCCGAATATTACCGAAGATTGCCGATGGGTGCCGAGGGATTCCGAAGTATTCCGAAGATTGCCGAAGATTGCCGAAGATTGCCGAAGATTGCCGAAGATTGCCGAAGATTGCCGAAGATTGCCGAAGATTGCCGAAGATTGCCGAAGATTGCCGAAGATTGCCGAAGATTACCGAATATTACCGAAGATTGCCGAAGATTGCCGAAGATTGCCGAAGATTGCCGAAGATTGCCGAAGATTGCCGAATATTACCGAAGATTGCCGATGGGTGCCGAGGGATTCCGAAGTATTCCGAAGATTGCCGAAGATTGCCGAAGATTGCCGAAGATTGCCGAAGATTGCCGAAGATTACCCAATATTACCGAAGATTGCCGAAGATTGCCGAAGATTGCCGAAGATTGCCGAAGATTGCCGAAGATTGCCGAAGATTGCCGAATATTACCGAAGATTGCCGATGGGTGCCGAGGGATTCCGAAGTATTCCGAAGATTGCCGAAGATTGCCGAAGATTGCCGAAGATTGCCGAAGATTGCCGAATATTACCGAAGATTGTCGATAGGTGCCGAGGGATTCCGAAGTATTCCGAAGATTGCCGAAGATTGCCGAAGATTGCCGAAGATTGCCGAAGATTGCCGAAGATTGCCGAAGATTGCCGAAGATTGCCGAAGATTGCCGAAGATTGCCGAATATTACCGAAGATTGCCGATGGGTGCCGAGGGATTCCGAAGTATTCCGAAGATTGCCGAAGATTGCCGAAGATTGCCGAAGATTGCCGAAGATTGCCGAAGATTGCCGAAGATTGCCGAAGATTGCCGAAGATTACCGAAGATTACCGAAGATTGCCGAAGATTGCCGAAGATTGCCGAAGATTGCCGAAGATTGCCGAAGATTGCCGAAGATTGCCGAATATTACCGAAGATTGCCGATGGGTGCCGAGGGATTGCGAAGTATTCCGAAGATTGCCGCAGATTGCCGAAGATTGCCGAAGATTGCCGAAGATTGCCGAATATTACCGAAGATTGCCGATGGGTGCCGAGGGATTCCGAAGTATTCCGAAGACTGCCGAAAATTGCCGAAGATTGCCGAAGATTGCCGAAGATTGCCGAAGATGGCCGAAGATGGCCGAATATTACCGAAGATTTCCGCGGGATTCCGAAGATTGCGGAAGGTTCCCGACGATTGCCGAAGGATTCCGAAGATTGCCGAAGGTTCCCGAAGATTGCCGAAGTATTCCGAAGATTGCCGAAGATCGCCGAATATTACCGAAGATTGCCGATGGGTGCCGAGGGATTGCGAAGTATTCCGAAGATTGCCGAAGATTGCCGAAGATTGCCGAAGGTTGCCGAAGATTGCCGAAGATTGCCGAAGATTGCCGAAGATTGCCGAAGATTGCCGAAGATTGCCGAAGATTGCCGAAGATTGCCGAAGATTGCCGAATGTTCCCGAAGATTGCCCAAGGATTCCGAAAATTGCCGAAGGTTCCCGACGATTGCCGAAGGATTCCGAAGATTGCCGAAGGGTGCCCAACATTGCCGACTATTACCGAAGATTGATGAGGGATTCCGAAGGAAGTCGAAGGATATCCCTCGGCAATCCTATGAAGGATACCGAACATTGCCGAACATTGCCGAAGATTGCCGAGGGATTCCGACGATTGCCGAAGGATTCCGAAGATTGCTGAAGGTTCCCGAAGATTGCCGAAGTATTCCGAAGAGGGCCGAAGATTGCCGAAAGGTGCCGATGGGTGCCGAAGGATACCGAAGATTGCCGAAGGTTCCCGAAGATTGCCGAAGAATTCTGAAGATTGCCGAAGATTGCCGAAGATTGCCGAAGATTGCCGAAGATTGCCGAAGATTGCCGAAGATTGCCGAATATTACCGAAGATTGCCGATGGGTGCCGAGGGATTCCGAAGTATTCCGAAGATTGCCGAAGATTGCCGAAGATTGCCGAAGATTGCCGAAGATTGCCGAAGATTGCCGAAGATTGCCGAAGATTGCCGAAGATTGCCGAAGATTGCCGAAGATTGCCGAAGATTGCCGAAGATTACCCAATATTACCGAAGATTGCCGAAGATTGCCGAAGATTGCCGAAGATTGCCGAAGATTGCCGAAGATTGCCGAAGATTGCCGAATATTACCGAAGATTGCCGATGGGTGCCGAGGGATTCCGAAGTATTCCGAAGATTGCCGAAGATTGCCGAAGATTGCCGAAGATTGCCGAAGATTGCCGAAGATTGCCGAAGATTGCCGAAGATTGCCGAAGATTGCCGAAGATTGCCGAAGATTGCCGAAGATTGCCGAAGATTGCCGAAGATTGCCGAAGATTGCCGAAGATTACCGAAGATTGCCGAAGATTGCCGAAGATTGCCGAAGATTGCCGAAGATTGCCGAAGATTGCCGAAGATTGCCGAATATTACCGAAGATTGCCGATGGGTGCCGAGGGATTCCGAAGTATTCCGAAGATTGCCGAAGATTGCCGAAGATTGCCGAAGATTGCCGAAGATTGCCGAAGATTGCCGAAGATTGCCGAATATTACCGAAGATTGCCGATGGGTGCCGAGGGATTCCGAAGTATTCCGAAGACTGCCGAAAATTGCCGAAGATTGCCGAAGATTGCCGAAGATTGCCGAAGATTGCCGAATATTACCGAAGATTGCCGATGGGTGCCGAGGGATTCCGAAGTATTCCGAAGATTGCCGAAAATTGCCGAAGATTGCCGAAGATTGCCGAAGATTGCCGAATATTACCGAAGATTGCCGATGGGTGCCGAGGGATTCCGAAGTATTCCGAAGATTGCCGAAGATTGCCGAAGATTGCCGAAGATTGCCGAAGATTGCCGAAGATTGCCGAAGATTGCCGAAGATTGCCGAAGATTGCCGAATATTACCGAACATTGCCGATGGGTGCCGAGGGATTCCGAAGTATTCCGAAGATTGCCGAAGATTGCCGAAGATTGCCGAAGATTGCCGAAGATTGCCGAAGATTGCCGAAGATTGCCGAAGATTGCCGAAGATTACCCAATATTACCGAAGATTGCCGAAGATTGCCGAAGATTGCCGAAGATTGCCGAAGATTGCCGAAGATTGCCGAAGATTGCCGAATATTACCGAAGATTGCCGATGGGTGCCGAGGGATTGCGAAGTATTCCGAAGATTGCCGAAGATTGCCGAAGATTGCCGAAGATTGCCGAAGATTGCCGAAGATTGCCGAATATTACCGAAGATTGCCGATGGGTGCCGAGGGATTCCGAAGTATTCCGAAGACTGCCGAAAATTGCCGAAGATTGCCGAAGATTGCCGAAGATTGCCGAAGATTGCCGAATATTACCGAAGATTGCCGATGGGTGCCGAGGGATTCCGAAGTATTCCGAAGATTGCCGAAAATTGCCGAAGATTGCCGAAGATTGCCGAAGATTGCCGAATATTACCGAAGATTGTCGATAGGTGCCGAGGGATTCCGAAGTATTCCGAAGATTGCCGAAGATTGCCGAAGATTGCCGAAGATTGCCGAAGATTGCCGAAGATTGCCGAAGATTGCCGAAGATTGCCGAAGATTGCCGAATATTACCGAACATTGCCGATGGGTGCCGAGGGATTCCGAAGTATTCCGAAGATTGCCGAAGATTGCCGAAGATTGCCGAAGATTGCCGAAGATTGCCGAAGATTGCCGAAGATTGCCGAAGATTGCCGAAGATTACCCAATATTACCGAAGATTGCCGAAGATTGCCGAAGATTGCCGAAGATTGCCGAAGATTGCCGAAGATTGCCGAAGATTGCCGAATATTACCGAAGATTGCCGATGGGTGCCGAGGGATTGCGAAGTATTCCGAAGATTGCCGAAGATTGCCGAAGATTGCCGAAGATTGCCGAAGATTGCCGAATATTACCGAAGATTGCCGATGGGTGCCGAGGGATTCCGAAGTATTCCGAAGACTGCCGAAAATTGCCGAAGATTGCCGAAGATTGCCGAAGATTGCCGAAGATGGCCGAAGATGGCCGAATATTACCGAAGATTTCCGCGGGATTCCGAAGATTGCGGAAGGTTCCCGACGATTGCCGAAGGATTCCGAAGATTGCCGAAGGTTCCCGAAGATTGCCGAAGTATTCCGAAGATTGCCGAAGATCGCCGAATATTACCGAAGATTGCCGATGGGTGCCGAGGGATTGCGAAGTATTCCGAAGATTGCCGAAGATTGCCGAAGATTGCCGAAGGTTGCCGAAGATTGCCGAAGATTGCCGAAGATTGCCGAAGATTGCCGAAGATTGCCGAAGATTGCCGAAGATTGCCGAAGATTGCCGAAGATTGCCGAATGTTCCCGAAGATTGCCCAAGGATTCCGAAAATTGCCGAAGGTTCCCGACGATTGCCGAAGGATTCCGAAGATTGCCGAAGGGTGCCCAACATTGCCGACTATTACCGAAGATTGATGAGGGATTCCGAAGGAAGTCGAAGGATATCCCTCGGCAATCCTATGAAGGATACCGAACATTGCCGAACATTGCCGAAGATTGCCGAGGGATTCCGACGATTGCCGAAGGATTCCGAAGATTGCTGAAGGTTCCCGAAGATTGCCGAAGTATTCCGAAGAGGGCCGAAGATTGCCGAAAGGTGCCGATGGGTGCCGAAGGATACCGAAGATTGCCGAAGGTTCCCGAAGATTGCCGAAGAATTCTGAAGATTGCCGAAGATTGCCGAAGATTGCCGAAGATTGCCGAAGATTGCCGAAGATTGCCGAAGATTGCCGAATATTACCGAAGATTGCCGATGGGTGCCGAGGGATTCCGAAGTATTCCGAAGATTGCCGAAGATTGCCGAAGATTGCCGAAGATTGCCGAAGATTGCCGAAGATTGCCGAAGATTGCCGAAGATTGCCGAAGATTGCCGAAGATTGCCGAAGATTGCCGAAGATTGCCGAAGATTGCCGAAGATTGCCGAAGATTACCGAAGATTACCGAAGATTGCCGAAGATTGCCGAAGATTGCCGAAGATTGCCGAAGATTGCCGAAGATTGCCGAAGATTGCCGAATATTACCGAAGATTGCCGATGGGTGCCGAGGGATTCCGAAGTATTCCGAAGATTGCCGAAGATTGCCGAAGATTGCCGAAGATTGCCGAAGATTGCCGAAGATTGCCGAAGATTGCCGAAGATTGCCGAAGATTGCCGAAGATTGCCGAAGATTGCCGAAGATTGCCGAAGATTGCCGAAGATTGCCGAAGATTGCCGAAGATTACCGAAGATTGCCGAAGATTGCCGAAGATTGCCGAAGATTGCCGAAGATTGCCGAAGATTGCCGAAGATTGCCGAATATTACCGAAGATTGCCGATGGGTGCCGAGGGATTGCGAAGTATTCCGAAGATTGCCGCAGATTGCCGAAGATTGCCGAAGATTGCCGAAGATTGCCGAAGATTGCCGAATATTACCGAAGATTGCCGATGGGTGCCGAGGGATTCCGAAGTATTCCGAAGACTGCCGAAAATTGCCGAAGATTGCCGAAGATTGCCGAAGATTGCCGAAGATTGCCGAATATTACCGAAGATTGCCGATGGGTGCCGAGGGATTCCGAAGTATTCCGAAGATTGCCGAAAATTGCCGAAGATTGCCGAAGATTGCCGAAGATTGCCGAATATTACCGAAGATTGTCGATAGGTGCCGAGGGATTCCGAAGTATTCCGAAGATTGCCGAAGATTGCCGAAGATTGCCGAAGATTGCCGAAGATTGCCGAAGATTGCCGAAGATTGCCGAAGATTGCCGAAGATTGCCGAATATTACCGAAGATTGCCGATGGGTGCCGAGGGATTCCGAAGTATTCCGAAGATTGCCGAAGATTGCCGAAGATTGCCGAAGATTGCCGAAGATTGCCGAAGATTGCCGAAGATTGCCGAAGATTGCCGAAGATTGCCGAAGATTGCCGAAGATTGCCGAAGATTACCGAATATTACCGAAGATTGCCGAAGATTGCCGAAGATTGCCGAAGATTGCCGAAGATTGCCGAAGATTGCCGAATATTACCGAACATTGCCGATGGGTGCCGAGGGATTCCGAAGTATTCCGAAGATTGCCGAAGATTGCCGAAGATTGCCGAAGATTGCCGAAGATTGCCGAAGATTACCGAATATTACCGAAGATTGCCGAAGATTGCCGAAGATTGCCGAAGATTGCCGAAGATTGCCGAAGATTGCCGAAGATTGCCGAATATTACCGAAGATTGCCGATGGGTGCCGAGGGATTCCGAAGTATTCCGAAGATTGCCGAAGATTGCCGAAGATTGCCGAAGATTGCCGAAGATTGCCGAATATTACCGAAGATTGTCGATAGGTGCCGAGGGATTCCGAAGTATTCCGAAGATTGCCGAAGATTGCCGAAGATTGCCGAAGATTGCCGAAGATTGCCGAAGATTGCCGAAGATTGCCGAAGATTGCCGAAGATTGCCGAAGATTGCCGAAGATTGCCGAATATTACCGAAGATTGCCGATGGGTGCCGAGGGATTCCGAAGTATTCCGAAGATTGCCGAAGATTGCCGAAGATTGCCGAAGATTGCCGAAGATTGCCGAAGATTGCCGAAGATTGCCGAAGATTGCCGAAGATTACCGAATATTACCGAAGATTGCCGAAGATTGCCGAAGATTGCCGAAGATTGCCGAAGATTGCCGAAGATTGCCGAATATTACCGAAGATTGCCGATGGGTGCCGAGGGATTGCGAAGTATTCCGAAGATTGCCGCAGATTGCCGAAGATTGCCGAAGATTGCCGAAGATTGCCGAATATTACCGAAGATTGCCGATGGGTGCCGAGGGATTCCGAAGTATTCCGAAGACTGCCGAAAATTGCCGAAGATTGCCGAAGATTGCCGAAGATTGCCGAAGATGGCCGAAGATGGCCGAATATTACCGAAGATTTCCGCGGGATTCCGAAGATTGCGGAAGGTTCCCGACGATTGCCGAAGGATTCCGAAGATTGCCGAAGGTTCCCGAAGATTGCCGAAGTATTCCGAAGATTGCCGAAGATCGCCGAATATTACCGAAGATTGCCGATGGGTGCCGAGGGATTGCGAAGTATTCCGAAGATTGCCGAAGATTGCCGAAGATTGCCGAAGGTTGCCGAAGATTGCCGAAGATTGCCGAAGATTGCCGAAGATTGCCGAAGATTGCCGAAGATTGCCGAAGATTGCCGAAGATTGCCGAAGATTGCCGAATGTTCCCGAAGATTGCCCAAGGATTCCGAAAATTGCCGAAGGTTCCCGACGATTGCCGAAGGATTCCGAAGATTGCCGAAGGGTGCCCAACATTGCCGACTATTACCGAAGATTGATGAGGGATTCCGAAGGAAGTCGAAGGATATCCCTCGGCAATCCTATGAAGGATACCGAACATTGCCGAACATTGCCGAAGATTGCCGAGGGATTCCGACGATTGCCGAAGGATTCCGAAGATTGCTGAAGGTTCCCGAAGATTGCCGAAGTATTCCGAAGAGGGCCGAAGATTGCCGAAAGGTGCCGATGGGTGCCGAAGGATACCGAAGATTGCCGAAGGTTCCCGAAGATTGCCGAAGAATTCTGAAGATTGCCGAAGATTGCCGAAGATTGCCGAAGATTGCCGAAGATTGCCGAAGATTGCCGAAGATTGCCGAATATTACCGAAGATTGCCGATGGGTGCCGAGGGATTCCGAAGTATTCCGAAGATTGCCGAAGATTGCCGAAGATTGCCGAAGATTGCCGAAGATTGCCGAAGATTGCCGAAGATTGCCGAAGATTGCCGAAGATTGCCGAAGATTGCCGAAGATTGCCGAAGATTGCCGAAGATTGCCGAAGATTACCCAATATTACCGAAGATTGCCGAAGATTGCCGAAGATTGCCGAAGATTGCCGAAGATTGCCGAAGATTGCCGAAGATTGCCGAATATTACCGAAGATTGCCGATGGGTGCCGAGGGATTCCGAAGTATTCCGAAGATTGCCGAAGATTGCCGAAGATTGCCGAAGATTGCCGAAGATTGCCGAAGATTGCCGAAGATTGCCGAAGATTGCCGAAGATTGCCGAAGATTGCCGAAGATTGCCGAAGATTGCCGAAGATTGCCGAAGATTACCGAAGATTACCGAAGATTGCCGAAGATTGCCGAAGATTGCCGAAGATTGCCGAAGATTGCCGAAGATTGCCGAAGATTGCCGAAGATTGCCGAATATTACCGAAGATTGCCGATGGGTGCCGAGGGATTGCGAAGTATTCCGAAGATTGCCGCAGATTGCCGAAGATTGCCGAAGATTGCCGAAGATTGCCGAAGATTGCCGAATATTACCGAAGATTGCCGATGGGTGCCGAGGGATTCCGAAGTATTCCGAAGACTGCCGAAAATTGCCGAAGATTGCCGAAGATTGCCGAAGATTGCCGAAGATTGCCGAATATTACCGAAGATTGCCGATGGGTGCCGAGGGATTCCGAAGTATTCCGAAGACTGCCGAAGATTGCCGAAGATTGCCGAAGATTGCCGAAGATTGCCGAAGATGGCCGAAGATGGCCGAATATTACCGAAGATTTCCGCGGGATTCCGAAGATTGCGGAAGGTTCCCGACGATTGCCGAAGGATTCCGAAGATTGCCGAAGGTTCCCGAAGATTGCCGAAGTATTCCGAAGATTGCCGAAGATCGCCGAATATTACCGAAGATTGCCGATGGGTGCCGAGGGATTGCGAAGTATTCCGAAGATTGCCGAAGATTGCCGAAGATTGCCGAAGGTTGCCGAAGATTGCCGAAGATTGCCGAAGATTGCCGAAGATTGCCGAAGATTGCCGAAGATTGCCGAAGATTGCCGAAGATTGCCGAAGATTGCCGAATGTTCCCGAAGATTGCCCAAGGATTCCGAAAATTGCCGAAGGTTCCCGACGATTGCCGAAGGATTCCGAAGATTGCCGAAGGGTGCCCAACATTGCCGACTATTACCGAAGATTGATGAGGGATTCCGAAGGAAGTCGAAGGATATCCCTCGGCAATCCTATGAAGGATACCGAACATTGCCGAACATTGCCGAAGATTGCCGAGGGATTCCGACGATTGCCGAAGGATTCCGAAGATTGCTGAAGGTTCCCGAAGATTGCCGAAGTATTCCGAAGAGGGCCGAAGATTGCCGAAAGGTGCCGATGGGTGCCGAAGGATACCGAAGATTGCCGAAGGTTCCCGAAGATTGCCGAAGAATTCTGAAGATTGCCGAAGATTGCCGAAGATTGCCGAAGATTGCCGAAGATTGCCGAAGATTGCCGAAGATTGCCGAAGATTACCGAAGATTGCCGATGGGTGCCGAGGGATTCCGAAGTATTCCGAAGATTGCCGAAGATTGCCGAAGATTGCCGAAGATTGCCGAAGATTGCCGAAGATTGCCGAAGATTGCCGAAGATTGCCGAAGATTGCCGAAGATTGCCGAATATTACCGAAGATTGCCGATGGGTGCCGAGGGATTCCGAAGTATTCCGAAGATTGCCGAAGATTGCCGAAGATTGCCGAAGATTGCCGAAGATTGCCGAAGATTGCCGAATATTACCGAAGATTGCCGATGGGTGCCGAGGGATTCCGAAGTATTCCGAAGACTGCCGAAAATTGCCGAAGATTGCCGAAGATTGCCGAAGATTGCCGAAGATTGCCGAATATTACCGAAGATTGCCGATGGGTGCCGAGGGATTCCGAAGTATTCCGAAGACTGCCGAAGATTGCCGAAGATTGCCGAAGATTGCCGAAGATTGCCGAAGATGGCCGAAGATGGCCGAATATTACCGAAGATTTCCGCGGGATTCCGAAGATTGCGGAAGGTTCCCGACGATTGCCGAAGGATTCCGAAGATTGCCGAAGGTTCCCGAAGATTGCCGAAGTATTCCGAAGATTGCCGAAGATCGCCGAATATTACCGAAGATTGCCGATGGGTGCCGAGGGATTGCGAAGTATTCCGAAGATTGCCGAAGATTGCCGAAGATTGCCGAAGGTTGCCGAAGATTGCCGAAGATTGCCGAAGATTGCCGAATGTTCCCGAAGATTGCCCAAGGATTCCGAAAATTGCCGAAGGTTCCCGACGATTGCCGAAGGATTCCGAAGATTGCCGAAGGGTGCCCAACATTGCCGACTATTACCGAAGATTGATGAGGGATTCCGAAGGAAGTCGAAGGATATCCCTCGGCAATCCTATGAAGGATACCGAACATTGCCGAACATTGCCGAAGATTGCCGAGGGATTCCGACGATTGCCGAAGGATTCCGAAGATTGCTGAAGGTTCCCGAAGATTGCCGAAGTATTCCGAAGAGGGCCGAAGATTGCCGAAAGGTGCCGATGGGTGCCGAAGGATACCGAAGATTGCCGAAGGTTCCCGAAGATTGCCGAAGAATTCTGAAGATTGCCGAAGATTGCCGAAGATTGCCGAAGATTGCCGAAGATTGCCGAAGATTGCCGAAGATTGCCGAAGATTGCCGAATATTACCGAAGATTGCCGATGGGTGCCGAGGGATTCCGAAGTATTCCGAAGATTGCCGAAGATTGCCGAAGATTGCCGAAGATTGCCGAAGATTGCCGAAGATTGCCGAAGATTGCCGAAGATTGCCGAAGATTGCCGAAGATTGCCGAAGATTGCCGAAGATTGCCGAAGATTGCCGAAGATTGCCGAAGATTGCCGAAGATTGCCGAAGATTGCCGAAGATTGCCGAAGATTGCCGAAGATTGCCGAAGATTGCCGAAGATTGCCGAAGATTGCCGAATATTACCGAAGATTGCCGATGGGTGCCGAGGGATTCCGAAGTATTCCGAAGATTGCCGAAGATTGCCGAAGATTGCCGAAGATTGCCGAAGATTGCCGAAGATTGCCGAAGATTGCCGAAGATTGCCGAAGATTGCCGAAGATTGCCGAAGATTGCCGAAGATTGCCGAAGATTGCCGAAGATTGCCGAAGATTGCCGAAGATTACCGAAGATTACCGAAGATTGCCGAAGATTGCCGAAGATTGCCGAAGATTGCCGAAGATTGCCGAAGATTGCCGAAGATTGCCGAATATTACCGAAGATTGCCGATGGGTGCCGAGGGATTGCGAAGTATTCCGAAGATTGCCGAAGATTGCCGAAGATTGCCGAAGATTGCCGAAGATTGCCGAAGATTGCCGAATATTACCGAAGATTGCCGATGGGTGCCGAGGGATTCCGAAGTATTCCGAAGATTGCCGAAGATTGCCGAAGATTGCCGAAGATTGCCGAAGATTGCCGAAGATTGCCGAAGATGGCCGAAGATGGCCGAATATTACCGAAGATTTCCGCGGGATTCCGAAGATTGCGGAAGGTTCCCGACGATTGCCGAAGGATTCCGAAGATTGCCGAAGGTTCCCGACGATTGCCGAAGGATTCCGAAGATTGCCGAAGGTTCCCGAAGATTGCCGAAGTATTCCGAAGATTGCCGAAGATTGCCGAATATTACCGAAGATTGCCGATGGGTGCCGAGGGATTCCGAAGTATTCCGAAGATTGCCGAAGATTGCCGAAGATTGCCGAAGATTGCCGAAGATTGCCGAAGATTGCCGAAGATTGCCGAAGATTGCCGAAGATTGCCGAAGATTGCCGAAGATTGCCGAAGATTGCCGAAGATTGCCGAAGATTGCCGAAGATTGCCGAAGATTACCGAAGATTACCGAAGATTGCCGAAGATTGCCGAAGATTGCCGAAGATTGCCGAAGATTGCCGAAGATTGCCGAATATTACCGAAGATTGCCGATGGGTGCCGAGGGATTGCGAAGTATTCCGAAGATTGCCGCAGATTGCCGAAGATTGCCGAAGATTGCCGAAGATTGCCGAAGATTGCCGAATATTACCGAAGATTGCCGATGGGTGCCGAGGGATTCCGAAGTATTCCGAAGACTGCCGAAAATTGCCGAAGATTGCCGAAGATTGCCGAAGATTGCCGAAGATTGCCGAAGATGGCCGAAGATGGCCGAATATTACCGAAGATTTCCGCGGGATTCCGAAGATTGCGGAAGGTTCCCGACGATTGCCGAAGGATTCCGAAGATTGCCGAAGGTTCCCGACGATTGCCGAAGGATTCCGAAGATTGCCGAAGGTTCCCGAAGATTGCCGAAGTATTCCGAAGATTGCCGAAGATCGCCGAATATTACCGAAGATTGCCGATGGGTGCCGAGGGATTGCGAAGTATTCCGAAGATTGCCGAAGATTGCCGAAGATTGCCGAAGATTGCCGAAGATTGCCGAAGATTGCCGAATATTACCGAAGATTGCCGATGGGTGCCGAGGGATTCCGAAGTATTCCGAAGATTGCCGAAGATTGCCGAAGATTGCCGAAGATTGCCGAATATTACCGAAGATTGTCGATAGGTGCCGAGGGATTCCGAAGTATTCCGAAGATTGCCGAAGATTGCCGAAGATTGCCGAAGATTGCCGAAGATTGCCGAAGATTGCCGAAGATTGCCGAAGATTGCCGAATATTACCGAAGATTGCCGATGGGTGCCGAGGGATTCCGAAGTATTCCGAAGATTGCCGAAGATTGCCGAAGATTGCCGAAGATTGCCGAAGATTGCCGAAGATTGCCGAAGATTGCCGAAGATTGCCGAAGATTGCCGAAGATTGCCGAAGATTACCGAAGATTACCGAAGATTGCCGAAGATTGCCGAAGATTGCCGAAGATTGCCGAAGATTGCCGAAGATTGCCGAAGATTGCCGAAGATTGCCGAAGATTGCCGAAGATTGCCGAAGATTGCCGAAGATTGCCGAATATTACCGAAGATTGCCGATGGGTGCCGAGGGATTCCGAAGTATTCCGAAGATTGCCGAAGATTGCCGAAGATTGCCGAAGATTGCCGAAGATTGCCGAATATTACCGAAGATTGTCGATAGGTGCCGAGGGATTCCGAAGTATTCCGAAGATTGCCGAAGATTGCCGAAGATTGCCGAAGATTGCCGAAGATTGCCGAAGATTGCCGAAGATTGCCGAAGATTGCCGAAGATTGCCGAAGATTACCGAAGATTGCCGAAGATTGCCGAAGATTGCCGAAGATTGCCGAAGATTGCCGAAGATTGCCGAAGATTGCCGAAGATTGCCGAAGATTGCCGAATATTACCGAAGATTGCCGATGGGTGCCGAGGGATTGCGAAGTATTCCGAAGATTGCCGAAGATTGCCGAAGATTGCCGAAGATTGCCGAAGATTGCCGAATATTACCGAAGATTGCCGATGGGTGCCGAGGGATTCCGAAGTATTCCGAAGACTGCCGAAAATTGCCGAAGATTGCCGAAGATTGCCGAAGATTGCCGAAGATGGCCGAAGAGGGCCGAATATTACGAAGATTTCCGCGGGATTCCGAAGATTGCGGAAGGTTCCCGACGATTGCCGAAGATTGCCGAAGATTGCCGAAGATTGCCGAAGATTGCCGAAGATGGCCGAAGATTGCCGAAGATTGCCGAAGATTACCGAAGATTGCCGAAGATTGCCGAAGATTGCCGAAGATTGCCGAAGATTGCCGAAGATTGCCGAAGATTGACGAATATTACCGAAGATTGCCGATGGGTGCCGAGGGATTCCGAACTATTCCGAAGATTGCCGAAGATTGCCGAATATTACCGAAGATTGCCGATGGGTGCCGAGAGATTCCGAAGTATTCCGAAGATTGCCGAAGATTGCCGAAGATTGCCGAAGATTGCCGAAGATTGCCGAAGATTGCCGAAGATGGCCGAAGATGGCCGAAGATGGCCGAAGATGGCCGAATATTACCGAAGATTGCCGCGGGATTCCGAAGATTGCCGAAGGTTCCCGACGATTGCCGAAGGATTCCGAAGA
>BQMI01000174.1:0-145827 GCA_026005395.1 Asobara japonica
TCATCGTCCGCCCTCAATCGCTCTCTTCGCTCTTTTCACCACCAGGTCTATAGCATCCAACGTAGATCGTCGTCGTCTGAAGCCGTATTGGGCTTCGGCCAATAGGGGTTCCACCACTGCCTCAATTCTCTGATGTATAATGCGCTCCAGGATCTTGCCCGCAGTATCCAGCATACAGAGTGGACGATATGATGACGGTTCGTCCGGAGGCTTTTTTCCCTTAGGAAGCAGTACGAGTCTCTATTGCTTCCATCTGCTGGGGAAGATACCTTCCTGAATGCAAGCATTGTACATATCGAGAAAGATTCCAGGTGCTGCATTAATGGCGGCCTTCAGTGCTATGTTTGGCACACCATCGAGACCAGGGGCCTTGTTGTTGCCCACTCTACTACAGGCCTGCAATAGTTCATCAACTGTAATCGGTGGAATTTCGTCGTTGATACCATTCTTCACATACGTCCTAGTAATATTCGTTTGTTGAGGAAATAAGAGACCCACAATCCTCTCCAGGAGCTCAGGGTAGGTCGGTGATGGCATCGGTTGACTCTTAAGTCGCGCCATAACCACCTTGTACGGTCTGCCCCAAGGATCCTTATCCACTTCCTCCAAAAGCTCGTTCCAACAGACTCGTTTGCGAAGCTTTATGGCCTTGGTGAGTTTACGCTTAGCGGCTTTAAACTTCACTTCCAGGCTTTCAGGATTGGACTTCTGCCTTGCGCGTTGCCAGGATCTTCTCGCTGCGAAACATTCCTTGCGGAGGGTCGCGATTTCATCGCTACACCAATACACCGGTGGCCGTCGGTTTCCACTAAATTTCCTGGGCATAGTGGCATCGCAGGCGTCGGTGACTCTCCGCATGACTCCGCCTACTTTTTCTGCGGTATTGCTACCGTTTACGGGGTCAGTCTTCAGTGCTACAAGGAAGGTGGTAATGTTGAATTTTCTCACATTCCAGCCGACTCCGTTTGTTCTTTCTGATGTGGGCGCGGACCTCCGGTCAACAGACACCGCCCAGAGTACCGCTCTTTGATCACTGGCAGTATAGATCTCACATACCTCCCATGCACAATTTCCTTTCAGCAGGCTACTGCTGACAAAGGTGAGATCTATAATTGAGCTCGCTTGTCCTCTGCGAAATGTTGGTTCACTTCCATTGTTCAATAGGACAACATCTAAAGTCGAGAAGGCTTCTAGTAAAGCACGTCCTCGCTGATTCGTCTCCTTGCTACCCCAGTCGACTGCCCAGGAATTGAAATCTCCCGCAATGGCCACCGGGAAATGCTGTTTCGCATCCATCACGAGTCTATCTAGAAATGTTGTGAAGTCTTCATAACAAAGGTTTGGTGGTGCATAGCAGCTATAGAAATAGATACCATTCACCTTGGCCACAACAAATCCAGACTGTTTGACACCATCGTATGCTTCAAACGATAAACCACCGCAGGACCAAATGACGGCTTTATTGCTAGTATCAGTCACCCAGTTTTGGGAATGTAGATTCCTGTAAGGTTCGGAAATGACGGCAACATCAATCTTCAGGTCTCGAACCGTCTGCGTCAGCAGGTCGTGTGCTGTTGCGCAGTGAGCAAGGTTCACTTGTAACACTCGCACTATGGCTGTGTACGGATCTTCTGGAGTCCACCCTGGTAGACTGGACATTTGATGCTACCAGTTACATGGGCATGGTCTTTCGTGGGCTCCAGTTCTAGGCATAAAACGCATTTCGGAGACGCTTTACAATCAGAGCTTCTGTGTCCTTTTTCGCCACATTTATAACACAGGTCTGATCGATCAATGGAGCTCTTGCAATTAACGGCAAGATGCTCGTACTGCCAACACTTGAAGCACTTCATGGGCCTTACCACTGTCACAATACGGGCATATACTAGGCTTATTCGTATTTTACTGCCCTTGCTCAATACGTTCCTTGCCGTAGCTGTAGGAAGTATTACTGTAGCTGTTTGTGTTCCTCTGTATGACTTCCGAAGGCTCCTGATGGCACTCAGTGGGACGTCACTATCCGCGCCGTCAGCTCTTCTCAAGGCATCGAGAATATCCTCTTTGGTTGTGACTTCGTCGAGGTCTCTTATTTCCAGTTCTTCTTGCGGTCCTTTATTGAGGACTTTTGCGTCATTTTTGAGGGCTCCAACCAGGGCCTTCTCCAGCTCAACGGTTTGCTCTTTCTTTCCTCTGGCAAGAATTAACAGAACATCTCCTGCGGCTGTTTTGCGTATGTTGTCCACGCATGCGCTAGCCGTATAGACACTGTGGTCTTTCTTTATTCGGCCCAAAATTTCCGAGTACATCTCCGTACCGGTCGGACGAATAATCAGCGCATCCGGTCGGATAGCTGTTTTCTTCTTCGGCTTAGGTTTACTCTGCGTAACTCCTGGGGGGTTTTGGGACGGCCTCCGTTTTTTCCTTCGTCTCTTGCTCTTCTCCCAAACACTTTCATCATCTTCCATCTCCGGATTAGATACTTCGTCCGTGGCCCTGTTTCCAGTTGGTGAAGTCTTATTACTCACCAGCCCCTCCACATTCATGGGTACTGTTAGAGCAGTTTTGAGCTTCTTTCCTGCTGTGTCATTGGGCGGCGTTCTCTCCTTTCTTTTATCCCGTCTTGTTGGCGTAGCTTGGGATGTTCCGGGTCTTTCGATGGGATCATGACCGCTCCGTTGATTTGCCTGGAACAATCTGGCACCTGGGGGTGTCAGCCATGCCGCTGCTGGTAAGGGTGTTTTGAATCCTCCACTTTCCGTCATGGCTCTTATCCGCTTCGCGGATGTTTGGATCTTCCGAGCAAGATTTCGGATCTCTTCGTTGATCGCTCTTCGATTTTTATCGGTAAGACAATTCACCAGCGTTGCCAGATCATTTTCCTGCTGATCCCATGTTGTCTTCATCGTAGTTTGTAATCCCCTTGTAGCATTTGGGGCCAACTGGGCCACCCGGGGACAATCAAGTAATGGTCGGCTCTTCCCACAATCCGAGGAGCCAGCGCCGGCCACCAGGGCTTTCACCTGATCGGAACCGACGGCGGAATTTCCTTTTTGGGGGTTGTCCGCGTGGGCTACAATTGTGTTATCATCACTGTTCATGTTTGCTTCATAGGCTGTTATAGGGAGCCCACCCTTGGCACCCTTGGTTTCGGGAGTTAGGTTTCTCCCAATATGTATGTGATGTTTGTGTATGTATATATGGGATGTGTGTGTATGTATGTGATGTGTGTGTATGTATGCGATGTGTGTATATGTGTGATGCATGTGATGTGTGTACACACACATCCCACACATACACACACATCAAACAATTCGCAACCAACCATAACCTGTGACGGAATCCGCACGGAAATTCCGTCGACTAACCCCAACCACCTTGTTGAAAAGCGGAAGTACAGTTCCCTACTTGACCCCGCTGGTCAGTAGGAAGCTGCCACCTATTGGGCGGATTAAGCGCATCCGGTGGTCTGCCGCATGGACAAGTTAGTTGTCCACGGATCACCACACGGGGAACATCTTCGCTCCACATACCTTCGGTAAGTACCTATGTGTACTACCCGGTGTAAAAAAAATTGACCCTCGTGGCCCCGGGGCCACGCATTTTCATTTTGGAACACCAAGATGTTTATTTCGGGGATAATTGGGAATAATTATCCCTGCTTATGGTAGTAGAGTTTCAGGGATAATTACGAACAATTATCCCTGTGTAGAACCGTGACAATTCCGGATAGTTATCCCTGTATAAAATTAATGAAATTTCGGGGATAATTCCGAACAGTTATCCCTGCATAGCATTATCGAGTTTCAGGATAATTCCGGATAATTATCGCTACATCAAATCAATCGAATTTCGGGATAATTCCGGATAATTATCCCAGAGTTAAAATTACTAGAGTATCGGGATAATTCCGAGTAATTATCCCAGAGTAAAATTAGTAGTTTCGGGGATAATTCCGGACAATTATCCCTGTATAAAGTTAGTAAAGTTTCGGGGGTAATTGCGAATAATTATCCCTGTATAAAATTAGTAGAGTTTCGGGATAATTTCGGATAGTTATCCCAGTGTAACATTATAAAAATTCGGGGATAATTTCGTACCCATTATCCCAGGTTTCGCGCGTATAAATCGAAGGATTAAACTTCGAAAATTCGGGCGACATCGGGACGGCATTGTCAGACAATGACGTCACCCTCAGGACAATGCCGATTGTCCCGAGAGTTGTTGGATGATGTCACCCATGACAACAATCACCCAGCAATTCGGTCGAGTGAGTTTTCTTGTATTTCTGTGAAAATACAGGAATTAATTTTACTCTCTTTTTCTCTTTTTTTCATATAAAATAATGTTCCGGGCATAATTCGGAATAATTATCCCTACGTATTAAAATAATGTTTCGGGGATAATTTGGAATAATTATCCCTTCGTATTAAGATAATGTTTCGGGGATAATTTAGGAATACTATCCCTACGTAAATTAATCGCGTTTCGGGGATAATTTGGGAAGATTATCCCTTCGTAAATTAATCGCGTTTCCGGGATAATTCCGAGATGATTATCCCTGAATAAGATCGCAAAGTTTTGGGGATATTTCGGGAGTACTCTCCCTGTCATTTTTATGGTATTTTGGGGATATTTCGGGAGTATTCTTCTGCGTTCCTTCGTCGTGGGATTGCAGGATCAATTCGGGAATCCATTCCCGGTCTACCACGCGCGATTTTAGGACTACCTCGGAGGTTAATTGTGGTGTTATAGAGATGATTACTGGTAATTGAAGTGAAGTTCAATAATTAAACTTCCGCTTTCGGTTTGGATGCGCGTGAGATAAGGAAGACTCTCGGAGGTTAATCCTCTAGTTCCGGCGTGATCCCGAATGGAGTTCGGAAATCTCAGCGGATTCTTGGGGAAGCAGGAATTAATCCTCGGCTTTGAGATCAGACTGACGTTAGGAAAAATTCTCGGAAATTAGTTTCTGTTTTCGAATCCCGTCTGCGTACGAATTAGGGGACAGTTCAGCGATCGGTTTGCGAGTTTCGTCAGTACCCTTATTGCTACTCTAACTCATACATCCTAACCCTCGTCCGTTTCGGATGTCTTAAGTAACTCTCTTGGTTAGATTACCTCTCGCCGCTAATGGAGGCATAATTAGTGGTTCTCTCTCCGAAAGAATTATAGTTGTAGTGGTCGGGGAGAACTCCAGCCACATTATTAGAGGATTTGTAGTTTCGTTTTGTAGGTTTGGTTGAATAAATACGATGAAATTTTTCCCACCGTGATTACGTTATTCTTTTAAGTTTGGTTACGGTCCCAATCATGAACCCGACCCTCTCTACCATGACCCTCATCCTGAGCAGCGTGGGACATGCCGCTCCTCCTTCCCTACCCCTCATCCTTCCCTGACCACCTTCTTCCCGTTTCCTTTCGTGGCGATAAGATATAGTTTATGTTAAGTTCACCTTAAGTTCAGTTTAGTTGCGTCAGAAGCTCTCGGTTTGACCATTTCCCGCAGAAATGGACTGGCGCCCAATTCGAGTTAGACAGGGGAGAAGCCGGGATTATGGGGAAGAGAGGCCAAAGGTGCGGGCATTTCCTTCCCCCCGGAAATGTCACGTCACAAACCAACAAAAAATTCCCTACTTCCCAAGGGACCCCGGCGTCCACAGGTTGCGCCGGCGTTGAAAATGCCACCACATTGGTCGAAATCATATTAAATCGAACTTTTTAGCTTTTAGTCCAATCGAAAAGCCTCAGAGGAACTTTTCAACCCATATGCAGCCAAGAACGACCTCCCAAAGGAAAAGTGATCAATTCTGGGGCACCCTGTACATTGTTGATTCTGACGAAATTCGGAACATATACATTCGACATTAGTTTACGATCATTTATTGATTATCTCCAAGCATCTTCTCTTGATTATCTCTGAGAAAGACAATACTAATTTTGCAGGAAAATCGCATCGGCAAAAACATCAATGAAATCCACAGAAATAAGATTTTTACAATTTCTGTATACAACTTCGCTTCCGTCCTTTCTAAGCTGAGCGACCTAGAGAGAAACAGAGACAGCAAGAGCAAAGAATGCTAGCGCTAGCTATGTATAGAATGTGCGAGCACAACGCGAATAAGAAGGAGAGAGAGAAAATATATATCTGTTGTATCCATTGCTTGGATGTAATAGAGGGGGGAGCTAACGTTGATGCTATCGCTTCAACTTTTTCTTGATTCAATCCTCATCTTGCGTGAACAACTGTATGTGTGACTCATTGACCGTCCGTAAAAAAGCTTCACTTTAAACTGTGGTTTGTGAATGATTATCTCGAATACACTGCTGACAATAAATATCGTTTCAGGGACTAATGAAGGAGAGCCTGATATTGCCGTAAGTCTGAGAGAGTATCCTTGGTTCCATGGGACTTTACCGCGGTCAGATGCGGCACAACTCGTACTACATAGTGCTACTAATGGTCACGGAATATTTTTAGTCCGACAGAGTGAGACCAGAAAGGGAGAATTCGTTCTTACGTTTAATTTTCAAGGCAGAGCCAAGGTATTTTTCACTTTTTATTATTGAAGATACTGAATGTTAACCGATTTTTGCCAAGATTTCTAATGGAGCACTCAATACTTGCAAAACTATTGGAAAGGAAAATGTATTACGTTTCGGGTATGCTTTAATTTCGTATATACTGAAGAATTTGTTCGAAAAGAATGATGCTTATGACTATGTGTTCTATAAATATATGGTGCTTGTATAGTGAGAGTCTCCAGTCCATATGAAAAGGATAAAATAATCATTTTCTTCATACTGTACTAACGACACGGTTATACGATGCGTAGCTATTAACACAGAAGAGTTGCTGAGGTCAGGTGAATGGGACAGTCATTCTGCCTAGTGTACGATACTCTTATAATATAATGACGTTTACAAGAGGGACGTATCTTTTTTCCGAGAGGAGAAGCGTCGCCGCGTCCGTAATCAATTTTTGCGAGGTCTTGCATTAAATAATATGGAGTATGTGCGAATTGAATCATCATTTTTCTAATCGATTATATTGTCCATCGCGTATGATTAGCATATAAAATAAGAATTGACTGTTTAGTATTTC
Source organism: Asobara japonica (assembly GCA_026005395.1). NCBI lineage: Eukaryota > Metazoa > Arthropoda > Insecta > Hymenoptera > Braconidae > Asobara > Asobara japonica. The sequence continues at coordinate 7,103 of BQMI01000174.1, forward strand.
GTACAGAAATAATCATGGACTAGGGTCGAAAGAAATGGTCGTGTTTATGAAAAAGTCCAATATACCTCAGTGATAGCAGTAAATTCGATAGTTTTCAAAAAAACAGCGAAACTTACGTTGTTGATGAATGAACCATTCAGCTCAATGTTTATTCACAATGAGGTATGCAAAGGAAATGGGATATTTTAATATTTTTAACTTCCCGATCTAGGGAAGTTATTGTAATGACCCCGAAAATTAAAAGTGCCATATCGATGAAATTTTTACGTTTCTCGACGTTTTGCATCATCCTGAAGTGATTCCCGAGAAGTATCTGTATGTGTTGTTTTTTTTCCTCCCTCCCTCTCATTTGTACGCCCCCGGTAGCGGCCGTGTAAGCATTCCTTCAGGGGACGTACCGGACGCCCACCCATGCGGCTGAGGCCGACTTTCGCCATTTTTAGGCCATCGTATTTCCAAACACAGGGTAAACCTCCAGAAACCCCTGTGCTACGATGGCCGGCGCCTATGATGGAACCAACCCCCCCCCCCCCCTGCGTCAGGTTCGGTTCCCGCTCAGCCGGGCGGTCTCATTTTATGGGTACCGCTGATAGCACACACGGAAGTTCCTGCATCGGTCGGAATCCATGAGAAAATATTTTGAAAAAATATTCTCCGGCGGCCGGGCGCGAACCTAGGACCTTCGGAGTAGTAGGCAGATACTCTACCACTACGCCAAAGCCCCGACACGGTCTGTATGTGTGTGTGTATGTGTGTGGGTTCGTCCGTATGTGGCCAAATTTTTCGTTCACGTTTTCTCGGAAACGGATCGTGCGATTCGATTAATTTTTTTTCAATCGTTGCGTCTCCGTGTAACTTAGAGCTGATTAGATTTTTGATCGAATCCTTCGAGTTGTTCCCCTGTTTTTGAGAAATTCATGTTGAAAATAGTGATAATGAACGTTCATTCACCCAAAAATGTTGTAATGGAGGTACTCAATGTCACAGTTGAAAGATATAAGCCTATTTTATAACTGATTAAATTTTGAGTAAAAGTGGTCCAGCACTTATATTGTTATTAAGAATGTCAATTGTTTATAATGTTCTACTGCATATACTATTAGAGTTAGCGCAAAATTCATATAAGAAAAGTTATTTGCCATATAAAGCTACGTATTTTATGTAGAATGCCTTTTTTCGATAATTTGCATAATTAAGGAGACATAGCAGTCTCCACAATTATGTATGTAATAAGTGAACGAATGGACCCAGCGCTGTCATGACGGTCCCAATCGAAGCGTTTTCATCCATAATCGAGCGGATCACATTTTGGATGGCATTTGTGCAGTATATGCAATGTTATTAGCAATTGCAATTGTTTATACTGTTCCACTGGGTAAAATATTAAAGTTCTTGTTTTGCAGCCGTATCCTTATTGGCGTATCACCCTCACTCAAGTAACACGCATAAGTCTCATCCTCATGCTCACCATGCGTCTACTCAAGTATTCATAATTATCTGCTTCATAAATGAGCCAGTTTGGAATTCTCAAATAAGCATGTTTTCGTCATGATAATAACATGGGTCACACTGATTAACCGTAGCATATTGGAGAAGAATAAATTTAGTAGGTTGTGCTGAAAAACCAAATCGGGAAGTTTTGTTTGTGCCCCGAGTGGGGGACACACATGCACACACCACTAGTTCTATAACTAGGATGCCCTCGTTACTTCCCTAAATGGTTCCGTTAATACTCTTTTGAAAAATAGAGAAACGACTCTACTCCCCAATTTGTGAAATTACAAATTATTGTTTACGCATGTGCACACAATTGCTAATCTCTTCTTCTCATAATCGAATATTCTTCATATCAACGCTCACGTGTGAATAAACTTAACGAGTGAGCTCAGGTGTGCGCAATCGGGCAATGTGGCACTGCCGACGCTAGCTGATACACGAATCCCGACAGATCCCATGTGACTCGCGACAGTCCATTTTCAGACACCAGGATGATATCACCAATGAATTCACAATTCCGGAATGATAATTATGATAATAGATCTAACTCAATCAACAAGACTCGGTCAATCAACGTTGAAAACGTCACCTTGTTTCCTGATCTCCGGAAAAATCCTGAAAAATGTAACACTTTTCCTCGATTCTATCCCTAGAACCAAAAAGAGTTGTTACCTTCGCCCATTCCTGCATACCAAGCCTAAAAATGGGGGCGCCAGCTACCTTCTTATGGACCAAAGGTAACGAAAACCAGAAACAACAAAAAGAGAACTAGAGGACAGAATGATGGCAGCTTAACATCAGTCTCGTGACAAACAACACAGAATCCGGCGGGCCAGGAATCCAACCATCCAATATGGACCCGGGGCCAATAAATCCAAAGATTCCACCCAGCATTATCGCGGATCCAAAACACCAAGGTGCTAATGCTGGGACACTAAAATCTAATGTTGAAATCAATTCACCGATGGGAATCCGAAGATCCAACTTACACGGTGAATTGAACTACTCGCGAATCAGCACTAGCTGAGATGAGAGTGTGGGAATGGAAGGCGGGAAGTCTTGGTTCGCTCAGTATGCTAGGTCGTGGAGAGAGGATCGGGGTCCAAAAATCGCGTTAATTACTAAAAAACCTAGAATCGCGTCGTAGTCAAGGGCACGTGACTCTACAGGCTCCTGGTGTACAGTAACCGAGAACATGGCAGCATGTTCTCAAGGTCACTCCACAGATAGCATGGGTTATAAGCAGAGTGCCGTGAAGCAGAGAGCGTTGGAGGGTCCAGACTCCCGGGGCGTACCCTATAATCGGTATTACCGGCCGGTGAGCCGAAGTGGCTCTAAACATAGAGAGCTACCACCAGATGGCAGGTCGCCATCCTCTGGCCAAACGCGAACCGATAAGATGTCGGGAGGCAACAACAGCGCCTCTACAGAGAGAGAGCAAGAGAGCTGCAACCAATGGCCAACATTGGGAGTCAACCCGGAGGGACTCGGGAGAGAACTGCGAAATCGACAAAATGTCGGGAGGCGACGATGGCGCCTCTACAGAGAGAGAGGGACGGAGCTACAACCAATGGCGAGCAACCCGAATGTCATAAAGGGGAATTCAAACAGTCCAAATGGTGTGATAATTGCCGTTTTTGGTATGTCAGCATTTGCCATAGGGATCTGATTGAACTCCCTAACTAAATCGATTGTGGAGAATATAGATTTTCCGCTTAAATTCGAACCAAAGTCCTCCAACATGCGAACAGGGTACTTATCAGGGATGGTCCTTGCGTTTAACGCCCTAGAATCTCCGCAAGGTCTCCAACCCCCTGATTTTTTAGCCGTGAGATGTAACGGGGCTGACCACGGGCTACTTGATCTTCGACATAAACCGAGTTTGACCATTTTGTAGAACTGGTCCTTTGCTATGGCCAGTTTGTCCGGTAGGAGTCGACGGGCCTTGGTAGCCGTCGGTGGTCCTGGTGTTGTCACAATGTGATGGACCGTGGAGTGCTTGCACCGCCCAAGAACGCCCTCTGGTTTATTGATTTGTGGGAACTCAGAAAGCAATCTTATGTATGGAGGTTCCCCATAGACGGCCTTGACGGAAGATATATCGTGGGACCCTAGATGCTTCCCATTCGTGGCGAACCTAGTGCTAGGATCTTGCAAACGACTAGCTTTCAAGTCGACTAAGAGACCAAAATGATTGAGGAAATCGGCTCCAATAATGGGTGTGACTATATCCGTGACCACGAAACGCCAAGTGAGATCCCGCCGTAGCCCGAGATCAACCGACAAAAATATGGAGCCGAAGGTGAAGATTAGCGACCCGTTAGCAGCAAATAAGGTGTAGGCACATTTATCGACGCGCCCTTTAACCAATTTTCGCGGGAACACATAAAGATCTGAATCTGTGTCTACCAAAAATTTTGTCCGATAGGTTCGGTCGGTAACAAAAAGGCGGTTTGAAGTGGTAGAGGAGACATTAACCGCCGCTAACGTCTCTGATTCGCGTTTCCCTGTTGGTCGCGTGCGTTAGGACCTACCCAGGCGCAAGGTTCCACACATTGTGCTTCCAGCTGCAGAAACCACAGCTCCAGTTGGTCCGGCCAAAAATTCGGAATGCGGGCCGTAATACGTCCTAGTGCTGCCCCCTGGTTAGTATCATGTGCTTCCGAGCGCTCTGGACTCATATCCTCGATACATATGTTAGGGATCCCCTCGTTTTCCGCCATGATTGTAATTTGTGCTATCTGGTTTGCAAGTTCCGCTCACTACTCTCACAGATACTCTGCTCGAGTTGATTAATTTATTAAAATGTTAAATTAATTACGAAAACCTGGTGCGACACAACGTCCATAGGGTGCCCAGCAATGCACCAGGTGTGAGCACTAGTGAACAAAACTTCAAAAAAAAAACGAATTATGCCACGCCACAATAATTTTAATGCCGTCAAAATTTTTCATTTTTTTTTGCAAATAATCGTTTTATGTGTGTCGGAAGTTTATCCAGTGGCTCTTGTTTGTTTAAGTTATCGCTTATTAGTTATAGACCACGAGAAAAATTGTTCATGAAATTAATTAATTTTACAGCGTTCCTCGTTTCACTGTGTTCGTTTTTCTCTTTGTTTTTGCTTGTTTTAATTTTGTTATTCAATCATTTTTATTGTTAAAATATTGGGAGGTTTGTTATAACATTAAGAAAATTTAGCACGTGCGATTTTCGGAGCGTGCTAATGTATAAGCTACCGGCGTGAAAATTACCTCTCCCCCCTCACTTGCGCGGGAATTCGTTGTTATTTCCACCAAAGTCGATGCGCTTGGAATGCGACCTTTATCGCTTTTGCCGATTTTCAGGCCTAGGTAAGGCGTAGGTAATCGGGGCCGCTAATAGGATATTTTAACTTATTCTATTTCTATTTATTTTTTTTTTTTTTTTGCGAAAACGCAGAGAAATCCTTACTCGTAGCGTTCTTATTAATCAATGTTCTCTTACTATATTTTGTATTTTTACGTGTTTTATTGGCGTGAGTGTTACTTTGGTTTGAACGGATTTTTTGTTGGTTGTCTTCGTTTTTATATTTTATTTTATGTAATTTTTATTTACTCACGTGTTTTTTTTTGAAGAATACTTTTTTTTTACGTGCGCCTTTTTTGCGGGGTCACCAATGTGGGGATGGGGTGGTAGTGGTAACGATTAACAATCCCACACATTAGTTGCACTGATCGTTTAATTCGCTGGTTAAGAGTCGCTTTGGTACGTGAGTATCTTAATAAGTCTTCCGAGCAAGTGAGAGTGAGAATGGGGAGAAAATGTGGCTCCTCAATTCTACTTTCGTGAGAGTGCCCGAATTTTGCCGACGCGAATACCTGTATACGGGTATCAATCACACGAAGGTTAAAATGGGCGCTAACGCGAAAATTTGAAATCGTGAAATATTTTTTAAAATATTTACATTCATGAAAAATGTTATTTCCCCCCCCCCCCCCCCCCCCACCCTTTCCCCTTAGTACAGGCTGAAAGAACGAATAATTTTCTTTTTAATTATAAAAAAATTTAGATGTTTATGAAACGCTTTTTGCAATGCTTTTTACGGCACCGTAAATGTGCTTATTTTATATTATGATAGTGACGATCATACCAATTATTTCTATGATTGTGATTCCCACTTGAACTTTTAAATTCTAATGTATGAGTTATCTCACATAAATACATGAATGAGGATTAATTCGATGAGATGCTTCTACGTCAAGAATTCCATCAGGACATGAATCGTCAGTTATTATCCATTTCTCTCCATTGAATATGCACGCTGTATAATGTCCAAAACTATGATTATCAATAATTTCTGGGTCATGAAAATTCACTATTCCTGCCACAGGAATTGTGTGTTTCATATGGGCCCCTAATGATTTTAGACGTGCAAACCCTTGGGGAAAATACGTTCTGCAACGGATTCAGTCGGAACCTGGAAGATGAAAGCCATTGAGAAGCATTTTGCTAATGGGTTAGCAAAAGCGTCGTCGCACTTGTTGTCCTTATTCTAGCTGTCATGGCTGGAGATATCCGCGACGAACTCGCTAGATATTTTACCGTATAAGTATTAATATGAACTAAAGGATAATTTGGGGATATTTAGACAGACCGACATCGATAATTTCAATCCACGACATGACCCCCAAATGAAGCAAGTCCCATCAATTCCCAGTAGCAATCCAGTAATAATTCTACCACCTTACCTCAGTCACCTGAAATTAGGTCTGTCCTTTTCGGGTGGCTTTAAAAATGTATGAAAATTAAAATTCTTCTAATAAGTATCAATTTTTTATGGGTATATACCTGGGCTTCATTCTTTCTATGTCGCATACAGTATTGAATAGACTTACCTAATACTACTGTTCATAATAATTTGAAGTACGAACGAATGAAATGTGATATATTGTTACATTATTATTATTATTATTATTATTATTATTAGAGAGGCTGTGACCTCACTATGTGTGAGGCGCGACATATAGGCCTAGGCCCTTCTTGTCTCCCACAGAGCAAAAACTCATCGGCAGCAGGGTTATAGGTATATTCCAAGCCCATTTGTGAAGCTTAGAATTTCCCTACATCCCAGCTATCCACATTCCTCCTCCTCCAAGGACATTTCCCCCCATATGCACTGTCGCTGTACGGCGAGTACTGGGCATTTGCATAATACATGGAAAGGAGTTTCCTCTTCCTCTTTGCAGAAACGGCATATGGTAATTCCAGATAGGCCTAGTACATTCATATGCCTTCGCAATTTCCTTACCAGATTTCTATCAATTTCTATTAACTCCCTGGTGCTTTTGGGGTCGCAGTTGTGGATGAAAATTTTAGATTGTCTGGCACCTGCAGTTGTTATCCAGTTCTGGTTTATCTGATCGACAACCCATTCCTGGACACTCCGCTTCACCGCTTGCCTCAGTAGTCCTACGTCAAGCCGAGGAAAACGTTCATTTTCCTCTGCCCCCCTCCTGGCTAGCTCGTCAGCTTTTTCGTTGCCCGGTATCCAAATTAGCCTGACCTTGTTCTTGCGAGTCAGCATGTTCAGTGCGTCTCTACATAGTCCTACAAGCGCCGACTTAATGTGTACATTCTCAAGCGCTTTTAGAGTTGCCTGACTGTCCGAACATATGGCGATTTTGAAGTGAAACTTCTTATGGGAGGGTTTTGAAATCTCGATCGGCAACCTTTTTGGTGACGCTCGCTCTAACGTAGTAAGTAAGAGTGAGAGGCCTCCGGGAATCGAGCGAGAGTGAGACGGACTACCTTACGTCTCGTCTGTCGGGCGAGAGTGAGAGGCCTTCGTGTATCGTGCGAGAATGAGACGGAAGACTTTCTGTCTTTCATGTCATTCTCTGCGTTCAGACGGCGCCGCGATCGCGGAAAACAGCTGTTGGTTTCTAACACAGTGATCATAAGTAACGTATTTTGTTTTTGTGCGTGTCTTCATTACTTAAATCGAGAGTTTTGTGCAAATATGCCGAAGTCGGGTGCAGAAAGGACAAAAGCGTGGCGGGAGAAAAAACGGGCGAGTGAAGGAATTGATCAGAATAGAAAACGGAAAAAAAGTAGAACTGAAATTGAACGAGATAGCAGGGAACGGAGGCAAACACGTGCTAACCTCTTACGTGACAGTGTGGACGATAGTGTACATAATCCAGAGAATGAACTATTAGCAACGACTTCGACTCATCCTCCTCCTGATTGTGATGCACATAGTGGTGATCGATTACAATATTCAGACTTTAATCAGTTTAAAACTGCACATAAGAACTTTCACCGTGATTTTATAAATAATCCATTCGGTTTTACGTGTTGTGTATGTGATAGATTATGGTTTAAAGATGACTTGAAGACTCGATCCGTTGAAAATGAAATTCGTATTCAAAAAAAATTTCCAGAATTCAGAAGTAATAATGAGCTGGCATTCACCAGCTGTCGCCAGGCTTTGAGGAGAGACAAAATTCCAACATTGTCGAAATTGAATGGCTTTGTATATCCCCCGATGCCTGCACATCTTCCGAAGTTAGATTTAGTGTCCGAGAGACTCATTTCTCCTAGAATTCCATTTATGCAAATTCGCAGATTGCGACATGTGCATGGACAATTTGGAATTTTGGGGCAGGTGATCAATGTTCCAGTGGATGTCAATACAATGGTCAAGCACTTGCCCAGGAACATTGACGACGATCACTGTGTTCACGTTCATATCAAGAGAAAAAAAATTAATCGATCAAGCTACTTGACAGGTTTAATAAACAAGAGAAATATTAAAATATGGCTAAGATGCTTAGTACCGAGTCCATTGTATCAACTGTACGACATCAAAGTTGATGAATCTTTCTTTAATGAGGATTGTGCCGTTCATCAGATACCTATAGATGAACTGAGTGAAGACATCCCCATGGAGGAGAGCCTGTTCGCTCAGCAACACACATTACTCTCGAATGACGATAAATATTTGAGGATTGCTCCTGGAGAAATGAATGTCCCTCACAGTCTATTATTTGATGAGCATGCAGAAGAGTTATCTTTCCCTACTATCTATCTCGGACAATTCCGGCGCTTTAGTGAAGATCTCAATGTGACTCCATTCATGATGGCTACCAGTGAGCTAAGGAGATCTGATCGACGTGGGGTTACACCTCATCATTTACTCTATATGGCAATGAAAATTATGAGGTTTAGAGTCCGTGACAGTCTATCCATTGCTGTTAAACGAGTAGGTAACTACACAAAAATTACACGTGAACAAATTCAATCAGAGGAGTATATAAATCATTGTATAGAAAGCAACTTGGCTTTTCTACGTTGTATCCCTAACTCGACTTGGTATTGGGCTGAAAGAAAGAGAGACTTATGCGCAATGATCAGACAACTCGGAAAACCCACGTTATTTCTAACTATGAGTGCTAATGAAGTTGGTTCGCCCTCATTTTTACAATTATTATATAAATTGAAGAATAATGGAGCAGAAATTACAGAACAAGATGTTCAGGAACTCGATTATATTGAAAAGAGCACACTCATCAATGAAGATGCTGTAACATGTGCCATCTATTTTAATAAGCTCATCAATGTTATAATGAACATACTTCAGTCCAAAAAGTCTTCTCCCTTCGGGAAATATCGTGTTGTCCATTATTTTACAAGAATTGAATTCCAGCATCGTGGGAGCCCCCATGCACACATTCTGCTATGGCTTGAGAATGCTCCAGCGGATCCACTAGGTGCTGACCGACTAAAAGCTATTGAAGTAGTTGATACATTGATATCAGTGGCCACTTCAGAATCGTCGGGGAACATCCAACTACAGATACATAAGCACACGTTCACATGTTACAAAAAAATAGCTGCGAACGCTCATCAAAAATGCAGATTTGAAGCTCCATTCATGCCATGCAGATACACAACTATACTGACACCAATGCAGAAAGAAGAACCAGGATTCCACACGTATAAACAACATTACAACACGATAAGAACAAACTTAGAGAACAATGACTATGCTGATATTGATAATTTCTAACAGGGAAATGGAATACTATCAGATGATTACTACATGAATGTGCTTCGAGCTGGCATCAATCGTCCCAGAGTATTTCTTAAACGTCAACCCATGGAAAAGTGGCATAATCCATTCAACCCATTCATTTTCAATATTTTGAAATCAAACATGGATGTGCAATTTATCACCGAAGAATACTCATGTGCTGCATACGTAGTGGAATACGTCAAAAAAGCGAACCGTGGAATTAGCAATCTCCAATGAAATGGATGCTGATGATGATGCAACAAACATATGGAAAGAAAATTGGTTTGACAAGTACGAAAAGAGACCTGAAGCGCTAGAAGATGTCAATTTGGCCCAGTTTGTTGCTCATTACACACTGAATAATCAGGGGAATTGGACACGAAGGAAAGAACCTCGGATTATTCGGTACAGAAACTACGACATGGCTGATGATTTCAATGAATACAAACGGGAAATGGTGACTTTGTATATTCCATTCCGAGGCGAAGAAAATGAAATTCTTGCAGAAACTAAATTCATACAGATTTACGACGACAACGAAATATTGATTTTGGAGCGACATAAAGAATTCTCATCGAATTTAGATATCCAGAAAACCATCGAGATATGCCGAGAGTTGTGTCGTGAAGATGAATTAAATCAAGATGATGATGCTGAAGGAGACAACGTAGGTCGCCTTTTTCCTGAAGCAAATCCTTTTCAAGAATTGTATAACGCTGACCACATAATGAACGACGATCTGCGGTTAGCAACACTTAACAAACAGGGTGCTATCGCAAAGAAGAGGGATAATTTAATGTCTAATGAACAATTTTATGAACTAATGAGAATGGCCAATCAGAGGCAGAAAGCACTCCTGATGCATGTGATTGCTAATCTCCTCTCATCAAATCGATCACCACTCCAAGTTTTCTTCACTGGGCCAGCAGGATGTGGGACGACATTCCTCATTAGACTCCTCATGGAAATTTACAACTGCTTCACAGATAATGATGGTTTTTGCAATGCTTATATCGCATGTGCATCAACAGGAAAGGCTGCAATAGCAATTGATGGTACGACAATCCACACTGCATTGAAAATATCCCTTTCCAAACTATTGCCATTATCAATTGAAGTGGCTCCACAGTACAGAATGCTCTTCAAATACGTCCAAGTTATACTCATCGATGAGGTCAGTATGGTAGGAGCGGAATTGCTGTCTCAAATTGACGCACGGTTAAAACGAATAACAGGAAATTTCCAAGATAATTTTGGAGGAATGGATACCATTTTCATAGGTGATTTGCGTCAGTTACCTCCAGTGCGTGCTACACCCATCTATCAAGCAACAAAACGACGCATAGCAGCACCAACACTTTGGCGTGACTTGAAGTTCTATGACTTGGATAAAGTCATGAGACAAGCGAATGCTGATTTCTCCTCTTTATTAACTAAAATTGGAAATGGCGAAGAATTGGATCAAGAACAGATACACCTAATCGAATCTCGTTTGTATACAAGAGAGGAAGCAGATCGTCTTTGTCCACATGGAATTCGGCTATATTTGACAAATAATGCTGTAAACGAATACAATTTGACAATTCTTAATTCTGCAGAGAATAAAACAGTCTCAATAGCTACTGATGTATTCACCGGCTGCCATAATGCTGAGCAACAATCATTTGTAGGACAAAAATTGCAGAAAAAAACGGTAATAGACACTGGAGGTCTGCCCTACGAGATAATACTGGTGTTAGATAAATGGTATATAATAACAACCAATCTGGATGTCTCGGATGGTTTAGCAAACGGCGCAGTTGGTAAACTAGTTCATATCGAAACTGATGAGGCAGGGGCAGTAACTCGTGTGTGGCTGGAATTTCCAGATTCACCAAAGACGGGGCAGAAGATCCGGAGAAAAGCTGCTGCGTTCATCCAAGCAAACAACATCAGCCACACGGTAGTTCCCATTGCACGAAGAACTTCTACGATATATATGAACAATAATAAAACGATTTTCGTCAAAAGAAATCATCTGCCATTGGTATCAGCGTGTGCTATTACTATCCACAAGTCTCAAGGTGGTACGTTTAATCAAATCGTCTATGAATACGAAAAGACACATTCACAACAACTCCTTTACGTAGCCTTGTCCCGTGTCACAAGTATACAGGGATTGTACATCGTTGCGAAGGATGGAAAGAACAAATTTTATCATGGACGGAAAAAAGCTCAATCAATGGACAAGCTACAATCCGAATTTAGAAGATTATCAACAAATCCATTGATAACTTTGACTGACATTCTCCGAGAGTTCATCAGCAGACCAGGCTTATCAATAACAACCCTCAATTGCCAAAGCTTAGGAGCTCATAGAGGAGATTTCAATGATCCGGTGATTCTACGGTCTAATATATTGATACTTTCAGAGACGTGGAAGGAAAACGATCAAGAAATTGATGTTCCCAATTTTAATTGTGTCGTACAGTTCAAAAGACATAATGTGAGAGTAGGGGGTGTCGCAATACTTTGCAATACTGCTCATGGAACGAACATCATGACACCCAATATGGACCTGAACTTGAAACAACTAGAATCGCTTTCAATTGGGTTGTCATCTGTTGGAGAAATGTGTGCAGCTGAATGTCGCACAGAAAGCGGACAGCGGATTATGCTTATAGCACTCTATATTTCACCAAATCAGAAGATGGCGAAAATAATAGAGTTTATTCCCCTTCACTTGCTGCCGTATACTCCAGTGGGGGCTGCGGAAATTGGAGTAGAGCTGGACAAAATACCTATGATTCTAGGTGGAGATTTTAATGTTAATTTTGCTTCAGAGGATTCCAAGCCATTAATTCAGTTTTTGCAACAGAAATTGTCATTGGAAATGACCAATTCACCAATTGAATCGACTACACGCCATGGTACCACGATCGATGCAGTTTTCTCACGTTACATCGAAAATTTGGAGTCAAGAGTCTTCATTACCTATTTTAGTTACCACAAACCTATCATTTCGTTCATGAAGAGTCTACCAGAGAATGAAGGTGAAGCTGATTGAGATTTAATTCATCATATTCATACTAATATTATTGTATCTTGAAAAAAGTATAATTATTATGATGAATAAATTAATATTTACTATCAAGAAGTGCTTGACACGTGATTAAAATGATTCCTCTCCCTCTAAACATAGAAAATTAAATAATCGTTGCCGATCCAATCATTCAGTTTCACTTCTATCGCGTGTCTTCATGACACACCATTTTTTTTCTTGCTATAACTCCGCTGTATGGTAGCTCTCACACAGCCAAGAATTGCAACCACTTCCGCCTGAAACTCAGTGCAGTGGTCTTCCAAGCGGACGCTGAATTCCACTTTTGAACTGACGCCACCGCGATTGTCCTCCTCGTATCTCCTTCTTCCACCCTAATTTTCACTACCATCTGGTCAGCATTTGCATGCTCCCATAACGGTAGCGCAGCAGCATCCCTGACCACGATCCCAGCCCTAGGTCTGGTACAGGCTGTGTCGTAGAATACTATACCCTGGTTCACATTGAGCCCCCTGATTCTGCTCTTGAAAGTCCAAGGTTCTTGAATCAGGGCGACATCAAACTTCCCCCGTATGACCTTCCGCTTCAGCACTGTCGCTGCTGAGGGGCTTTTGTGCAAGTTGATTTGAATAACCTTCAAACCGCCTGCCAGTTTCCTACCCTTCCTGTGAGGTGCCCTGTCTGTCAGTCGCTGACTTCGCGTCACTGGGTTTCTGGTGACAGGCAACCTGGAAAACCACCTGGTTTAACCCACAAAACGGTCTCCACCCTAGTTTCTCATGAACGGGGAGGCAGTTTTCGTCAACCCTCAGGAGAAGTTTGACCATACGAGGGGGTACGGCCGCCTCGTCTTGACGGGCATCATAAACATGCCATCTGTCCGTCTTCAGTCCTGGGTTCTGCCTTTCCAACCTGACCAGGAGGGCCTTAGGATTCCTCTCCTCCCGGGGAAGAAAGCGATCACCTTGACTGGCTTAGGGAGCTCATCAACTCCCACAGCCACCAGGTTCGCGTGGGAGGGGAGGACTTATTGGGGGAACTTATCTAGAGGGAAATACGGATGAATACGAGGGAAATATCACTTTGTGGGGAAGGATGGGTGAGGGGAAGGGCATCTGACTGGGGTTTTTAGGGGTTATATTCTGTACTATTCACTCTCAAACAGGGGATATTATTTGGGAGACACTTGCCCACGGTTGAGGGAGAAATCGAGGGGAGGTTTTCCGGAGTGAAATATACTTAAAAGGACTTACGGGTTCCGTGGAGGGGAAGTTTTCCGATCGGTCTCATGGCAGCTATCTGAAGCGACCTGAAGAAAGTCCTGAGATTATTCTACAGATGAATATCTCTGCACGTGGGATCCTATTCAGAACTTCCGATGATCCAACTTGATCCTGGGACAACCTTGCATCTAATTAACATCTCGTCGAGTGGTTGCTTTTAACGCACAGATCGGGTAATCCCATCTTGCAAACAAGACCAGAGTGACGAATCCTTTGGACGAACTAGCGCCAATTCCTCCAACACCGCTAACCGGCGATGTACTGTGACTACGAGGAAAACGTAACAATTCAGCAATGTTCTCGGATATCAGAGTAACTTGAGAGCAAGGGTGGATCGCTCGCACTTGCACTAATTCACTAGAAACCGATTTCATTTTAATAATCGCGATTGCTAAAATAGCTGAGGTTCCTAAAACAGGCGAACTGTTTCGAGAAACGGCACGGATGGATATACCCAATTATGGAGCTGGTTGATTATTACCAGAACTTGATCCCACTATTTCAGCTCGTGGATTATGATCATTCCTTGCTTCACATCCACTCAACACGATCATTTCTTCCGACACTACTCTCCGATTATCTCTGTGCGAAACAATAAACAGTGGACTCCTTCTGGCTCTCCGCCCTCATAGTTCTCCGTACGCTCCCGAGCGAGGGGAATTTTCTCCCTACTACACACGCAGTATCACACATGGGCGCTCTAGAGTGGAAGTGGCATTGGACTGCCCAGTGTTTTGTTTACAAACGCGTAAACACATTAAACGACGTAAATCAAAAACCCTAAACTACTGAAATCGAATTACACATAAGACTAGAAAGAGCTTGAAATTCTACCAAGATTTAAACACTTCTGTAATTGAAGTATTTTACGAATATTGGAGTTTGTAAAAAATCCGGACATTGTTATGAGTTAGAAAATTTCAAAATGTGTACACTAACGTTTGGAGTATTCATCATTTTTATAATTTTTTAAATCAAGAATAAACTAATAAAAAAAATTATGTAATGCATCAAACATTTAACATCAACCAGAACACGCAAATTGCCGTGATTCGGTCAACTCGCTTGGGAGATACCAGAATGGTTATGATCGTTTACGTGGCATCGCCAACGCGCATGATACTTGCATATAGCGTTCTCGCCTGGATAATCACGCCGGCCTGTCTGCGCCCTTGCGCGCACATCGGTGGCAACCGGCAGCTTTCCCGGCGGGGAAATTAGAGCCTGGAAAGTGGAGAGCTAAAGGGAGTCTACTGTATTTGTATCTGTAGGATTACAAAAATAATGATTTAACTCGGACATACCCCATATTTAATCCAAGGCCTCACAAAAATTGACTGGGGCGCGGCCACGATTCTCCTCTCGGAAAAAAGGTGTGTTCCGCTTGTAAACTTGATTGTATTACAAGTATCGTACACTGGCCAGAATGCCCTATTTACCTGAACTCAGCAACTCTTCGGTTTTAATAACTGCGCATCGCAAAGCTACGTGTCGTTAGTACAGTACGAAGAAAATGGTTCTATTATCATTTTCATATTCACTAGAGACGCTCACCATACAAGCACCAAAAGTATGTTCCTTCATGTAATTTTCCGAATCAACTTATATATGGTTATGCAACCGTGATGCTATTCACTGCTATCTCACCTACTGGTGATATTTTGTTGTTAATATTCAGGTACCCTCGAAACACCAATCACTCGATAACCAAAATACTTTATTTTTAAAGCCGTCGTAATCACTGCCCGACATTGGGGAGTTGAAAATGACGCCATCGATATTAAATCATCTATCAATCGGATTTGTGAACTGCATAACTATCATAGTCTATTATTGATAAATCACTTATTGTTCACGGCAATCAGCTCTTTTACCAACATAAAATGCTCTATACTAGCTTTGTGTAGCATAAAAACTGACAAGTTGGTGGTAATTATGAAAATGAGGTATACATAATATCATGAAAGCCGCGGAGTCAATCGGTTATCTATTCGTTAGGCGAATAGTAGCTCATTTGCATTGGAGATCCTGCAGCTCTGCACATGAGATATAATAGAGCATTTCCGTAACGGGGTTTTCATCCCGACCTTTGTCTTCAGATCTTCAACACACAATCAATGATTCCGATTGAATACACGTTAGCTGCTTGCGCATGGCGTCGACCATCGGTTCAATATAATTCCTACTTCTTCACTGAAGCTATGTGAGTGCAGCTGTGTATTATGAACTGCAGATAGTGTTAATAATGTTGTCGTGTCAATTATCAAAGCTTCTGCGGTGGAATTTCTATAACGTGTCTACTTCAAAAGGTATCCCCCCCACTCTTCGAGAAGAAAGAATCTTACGCCACTACTGAGAAATGCTCGATTCTGGTCTTGTAGGACTCTTTCCTCACGTACGATCACGTGTCAACCGTGCGCCAGACGAAGAAAACCCATGTCGTATGCTTTCCAGGAAAAGAACGATACGTGGCACAAATTAAGGAAGGGATCGGAAAATATGAGGTTGCGAGGAAACTTGCTACTTACATAAATACGGTCGAAAAGTGGATAAAAAAAATTGGCGTGTAGTTCCTGACGCGCTAGAGAAGTGAAACTCAGAAGAGGAGTATGAATTTTTTCTTATCCATTTGAAATAATACTTTGGGTGAAATGATGAAGGTGTAGAATGGTAAAACATTTGTAGGACAGGAGGAGATTAGAACATTTTTGACTTATCATTGTAAAAAAACTCCGCGCCTTCCCGCTGTCAACCTCCGGCATTCGCCCTCCCCCCCCACCCTCAACCCTCCCCCCCCCCGCATTCGACCCTCGCGCGCAATCGGTATCCTTCGGCACCCTTCGGAATCCTGCGTCACCCTTCGGAATGCTTCGACACCCTTCGGACGCCTCTGGCACCCTTCGGAATCCTTCGGCACCTTTCGGCACCCTTCGGAATCCTTCCGCACCCTCCGAGAATATTCAGCAATCTTCGGAATCCTTCGGCACCTTCCTGAATGCCTCGGCAACCTTCAGCAATCTTCGGCAATCGTCGGATTCCTTCGTAATCCTTCCGGAATCCTTCGTAATCCTTTCGGAATCATTCGTAATTCGTCGGCAATCTTCGGTAATCTTAGGAAATCTTCGACATCCTTCGGAAATCTTGGGGAACCTTCGGAATCATTCGCACCCTTCGGAATCCCTTCGGAATCCTTCAACCCTTGACCCTCGCCCCCCCCCCCCTCAACCTCGACCCACGCCGCCCACCCCCCTCGACCCTCATCCCCACCCCCGTAAGTGTGCGGACAGCGTAACACCTTCAAATAGTCCCATAAGAAGTTTCATTTCAAAAAAACCACCGCGCCTTTCCGCTGTCAACCCCCGGCATTCGGCCCCCTCCCACACTCAACCCTCCCCCTCCCGCATTCGATCCTCACCCCCCCCCCCCCCCCCCCCCGCATTTGATCCTCACCCCCCCCCCCGCATTAGACCCTCGCCCACCCCCGCTTTCACCCTTCATCCCCCGGAAAAAAAAAATTGAAGATAGATTGAAAATTTAAGAGAAAAAAATCCCGATAGTCCCAATCGGAATTTGAACCCGAGACTCCCAATTACGCGCCGGGTACTTTTCCAA
Source organism: Asobara japonica (assembly GCA_026005395.1). Taxonomy (NCBI): domain Eukaryota; kingdom Metazoa; phylum Arthropoda; class Insecta; order Hymenoptera; family Braconidae; genus Asobara; species Asobara japonica. The sequence continues at coordinate 24,591 of BQMI01000174.1, forward strand.
CTAAGCTACCGGGCATATAGAGACTTTCCATTCTCAAATTCGATCAGTAACCACCACCTCCCCGTCTGAAGGCATTTATTAAATTAAATTGAAGATAGATCGAAAATTTCAGAGAAAAAAATCCCCCGCATTCAACCCTCCCACCGCATTCGGCCCTCGCCACCCTTTGCATACAGCCCCCCCCCCCACATTCAACCCTCGCCCCCTCCCCCCTCCTCGATCCTTAACCCCCCTTCTCGACCCTCATACCCCCCCTTCTCGACCCTCAACCCCCCCCCCTTCTCGACCCCCCCCCCCCCTCCTCGATCCTCACCCCCACCCCCCCGTAAGTGTCCGGACAGCGTAACACCTTCATATACTCCCATAAGAAGTTTCACTCCAAAAACGGAGGTAAATTGAGGGGCATATGAAGTTCGCCACGAAACGAATTCGCTACGGGGCATAAAAAGGATCGAATCCGTACCTGATCCTGAAGTTTACGAAGCTCCTTGACTCTGGTTTAGAAACCATCGGGCGTCGAGACTCTGTATTAATGGGTCAACTTTGAAAGTACAGGCGTTGAATTTTTCGATATTAGATGATATAGACTAATGGCAGATTCGCCATGGTATTAAAAATATCATGTGGAAAAATTGTCATGAGATGGTGATATCAACCGAATGATAGACATCGAAGAATACAAGTAAGAACACGATAAGACAATTCAGAACGGAACTCTAGCACCAGACTGAGTGTTCAATTGTGATGGAACTGGTCACACTTATCGTCTCGACAACAGCGTTGAGTGCTAAAAGGGTGGTTGAGGCTATGGATTTTAAAGTCCAACTAGTGGTGTGAGCATGTGTGTGCCCCAGTCGGAGCACGAACAAAACCTCCCGATTTGGTATTTCAAAACCGCCTACTAAATTTATCCTTGTCCGATATACCACAGTTAATCAACGTGACCCTGTTAGTGTCATAATGATAACTTGCAGATTTGAGAAATCTAAAGTGATTGATCTATGGAGCAGATAATTATGAATATTCGAGTAGACGTATCGTGAGCATGAGGATGAGTCTTATGCGCGTTGCTTGAGTGGGAGTGAGATGGCAATACGAATGCAGCCCCTCGAGGATTAAATCCGTCATATCTTCTTAATTATGATAATCATCGAAAAAAGTCATTAGGAATCAAATATGCATTTCCACTTACAGAACAAGTTCCATTAACACTTTCTGCTGTATCTCTTACCGATTTTGCTACAGAGCGTTGCGGACAATTGAGTTCGTTAATACAGCTCCAATGTATATGCGGCATTCCAGGCCAAATTTACCATTTTGAAACCTGACCTTGTCTAATTCAGTTCATATATTTTTTTCTGGATGCTAGACGATGAAAAATGTACTCTAATTTTTTTTTAGATTTTTTTGTTAATTAACGTTTTTTAAATAATTTTTTTTAGCCAATTTCCACCTGCCATAATGTAAAAATCTGAAAAAATTCACAAAAATTGACAATTCAAAAATAAAATTTTTGAGCCATATTAAAAAATGGCGTTCGACATAGATCATCCGTTATGGCCAAAAAACCGTTTTTTGTATATTTTTCTCCATGAAGTCCCAGAGAAATGAACAAGTTTGCATGATGACATGATATTTTTGAGATTTCTGATGATGATTCTTGCAATTATCTTTGGAATAAAATGATCCTTACAATTCTCATTAGCAATTCTAATGGTTTATAGCACTTTATGGCAAGAACGGTTATAGGCAGAAAAAAAGTCTTAAACGGATGTTATTCCTTATGTAAAAATACACATTTTATGTGGTATGAATTTTTTTTCTAGCTGTGATAATCTAAAAGATATTGCCAATTAAAGCTGCGAAGGATCAAGAAACGAAGGATACTCCTGTGGTTCGATTTTTATAGTTTCTTTTTCTTCACAATACTCGGATAAGTACAATTATTAGAACTAGAATAAGGTTTCACACATAGTCGACCATCCACATTAGGAATCACGGAATGAATTTTTTGTGTGCCTGGAATCGTCTTTCCTAGTTCAAAGCGACTTTTCAGAAATTCTTTTGCTGCATCGTACTGTTCTTGAGGACAATATTTCACAGTAATGTTTGGCAGGTGGTTAGGGTGATCGGCCCATTCGAATAGTTGCTCTGGTTTTGTTATCTGGCAATCAAGAGGAAGTTGTAAACTAGCTCGTGCTGCTTCTCTCTTCAATGTTCCTCCGACTCCATCGCAGGGCCCTTTACCATGTGCAGTGGCGAAGTAGTGATGTTCAGCATCAATCCCGTAATCATCTTTGTGATGATACAAGTTTAGAAGATATTTCCAGTTTTTGAACTGTTGTGGTGCTCCGTCGGAGAAATAGTGAACCTTCGTGGCGTTCTTGTTGAGAGTTCTCATAAAATCAATTACAACTTTTGAAAAAGCATACACTGCAGTTGCATCGTGATTCAAGCAATTGGATATAATTACCAAACTTCGATGATTAATCACCTCGTTTTCCCTAAAATAGAGCACAACTGGATAGACTGTGGCTGCATCATTATTCCAATGAAATCCTGGTGCAGCTTCTTGCACTACGAATGCATAGTTTTCTGCATAGTCACAAACAGCCAAGAATTCATTGGCTTGAAGTGACTCTTTTGTCTCCTTCATGAAGGATGCCTGTTGCTTAGCGATAAAATTGTGAGGCACAAGATTTTGAATCGTTTCGCAAAAAGTGTCGATAAAGTCATCAGATTTCTTGATGAATTCTTCTAGATTAGCACGCGTAGTGGATACCCAATTCTTATAGACTACATTCGAAATGTTATTCTCCTCAAAAATGGTCTCCAGTAAATCATGCAAAACTGATGTACCAGGACAATCAGGACATTGACCAAGATAACAGTTTGGTGATGGATTGGAACATACGACTAACTTAATACAGTCACGATAATCATCCAGAGGGTGAGGTGCATCTTCCGACAACCCTTTCAAATTAGCTCCTAAAAAAACCAGAAAAGAACAAAAATTGTAAAATAAAAGGTTGGTGAGACACAATCTTGATTTGAGGGATTTTAATTTAAAAGGGAGAAATTTAAATCACCTATCATCATAAGCTTCACATTTTGGTGAATAGAACACACACACACCGTATGTGTGCCACTTCCACCTGCCAAAACACAATGTTTGGGTCTTAGTGAAGCAAAAATGGAGAAGCCAACTTTAGCCTCGGGATATTGCGTGCGGTAGTCCTCATAAAACTCCTTCAAACTGGATAAAATTAGCCGTTTCTGCACATGGATACGTGTGTTCTCCTCAGTTCTAACCGACACAAAATCTTTCATGCCTGGCATAAGCGTAGTCCCTCGATCGTCATTATAGAATGCCAGTACCATGGTCCTCGTATTTTCAGAGACAGCTCGACCTGCAGTGATCATCATTGAAATGATGACATAATAGAATAATATAGGGACATTCCATGCCAAATTTGTTGTTTTAATGCCTGACCTTTTCGGAATGGTTTGATTTTCTTTTGTATGACTCTCTATGCTGAAAAAAGCTCTGACGTTGAATTTTTGTGATTTTTTTCAGTATTTTCTGAAAAAAATCTAGAAAAAATTCTGGACATTCATCATACAGTCATAGAAAAAAAAGTAAAACCATTCCGAGAAGGTCAGTGTTTAAAACACTAAATTTGGCATGGAATGTTCTAATTATAATGAGATAATATTCATACTGAAAAAAAAATCAATATGAAAATGATAAATTAAAAATACTATACATTTCATGAGTCTTTCAGCCTCTATTCTTATAGCACTTCATTACCTAGTTTTTTATCTGGCATAGCCAAAACTCCCCTACATTCAGCAAGCTCCTTCGCTTTCTTTGCCATATATTTCGTCGCACCCATTGCCTTTGCCATTTCTCCTGCACTCCAATGTGATGGTAAAATTGTGAGGATTTGAATTTTTTCAGAATTCGTAGTCGCCGCATCATGATATTTTTTCATTAATCTGTCAAGGATATCTTGAAGATCACGAGTACTACTGTTGGCCATTGCATCACAATCGACGCCCAATGATGATCTCAAGTTGGTAGCTATTTTCTCCACCTTCTTATGTATCCATGATTCATCGCTCAATTTTTTCTTTGGAATTGGAGACTGATCTAATATTCCCAGAGCGTCATTCATTGCAGGTAGTCGCGTATTAATACTCAATGGAGTTGCATGTAGAGTTTCTGATGAAGTAGCTCCTGAACCTAAATCATAGAAATTGATATAGAGTCAGTTATAAGCAAGGCCCGGAAGTTGATCTATTTAAAAATCCTTCCTCTAAATTTTGTATTTTGTAAATAAGAGAATTTCAGAAAAAATTAGGGAAATGTGCCAGAGTAAGAGTCGAATCTATATCTCCAGATTGCCGGTCTGGCGCTCTCCCTATTAAACTATCTGGAATTTCTATAATTTCCATTAAATTTCACTTTCTTTTATTCTTTTTCAAATACTAAATTCCGACCCTTCATAGGCATGTCAAATAATCGTACTAATAATTTTTTTAGTATTAATTTTTCAATTAAATCAACTTCCTGGCGCTGGTTATAAGAGTATAAGAGAAAATATGGAAATTTCAAGATCTTACTTAATGAACTCAAAACATTCGACGGTCCACTGCTCGCAAACGATTTTAGAATTTCTTGAGGATACAGTTCCTCAACATTCATATCATTGTCAATCTGCGCTTCTTCATGTTCATCGTCGCTATTTGCAGCAGGCGCTGGTGGTGGATCTGTGTTTGCGAGTTCATCATCGGCATTTGAAACAGACGTTGATGGTGGTTCTGCGTATAGTAACTCCATCCTGCAATCCACACATAGCCTATCCATATTTCCCAAATTCCAGGTCGTGCACAATCTTTTTGAAGGTGGCCGCAACCCTTTTTTCTTGGTGTGATTCGGCTTGTTTAATGGATTGCAGCAACGATCACCATGTTTCACGGGGCCCATGTTATGTCTATCAACAGTGCAACGACACAACCGGAAAAAATATTGACATTGTATTTTTAAGGGAACATTGAGTGTTATGATGGGAAAGCATGTTGTTGAATTTGGTGGCTTACCACTGAAAATCTCCCGAAAAACTGCGTCCGTTGTGTCTTTTGACAAAAATTTCTAAAATCGAGAAGTATATAACGTAGGCCGCCTCCACGAATTTCACTTTGTTATTTCGTCGTAACTCAGGAACTATGTAAACCTCTTTTAGTTATTGAACACCTTAATTGATTCAATTCAATTTTTTTATTTTCCGAGGGGAGCACATGCGTCCATTTTGTTGAGTTTTGGAGCACTGCGATGGAAGGGGGAAACGATTAATAAGGTGGAACTGGTTATTGTATTTCCGCAACGGTAACCCTCTGGCGGGCATTACCGGATTTTCTTGTGTGCGTCGGTAAAGAAGGAAATGTGACACGTAGGAATTGAAGCACAAATTGGGTATCTTTGCTATTTTCTTTCAAATACTTTGATTCTAATCTAATCAATAATTAGATTTCGCTATCTGCTGAGCTTCGATCCGCAATATCTTCTAGAATATCACAACTAGAAAGGAAATATATAAACTGTGTATTTTTACATAAGGAACAACATCCGTTAAAGACTTTTTTCTGTCTATAATCGTTCTTGCGATAAAGTACTATAGACAATTAGGATTGCTAATGAGAAGTGTAAGGATCGTTTTATTGCAAAAATAATTGCAAGATTCATCATCAGGTATCTTAAAAATATCATGTCATCATAAGAACTTGTTTATTTCTATGACACTTCTTGGTGAAAAATATACAAAAAATGGTTTTTTGGCCATAACAGATGATCTATGTCGAACGCCATTTTTTAATATGGCTCAAAAATTTTATTTTTGAATTGTCAATTTTTGTGAATTTTTTCAGATTTTTACATTATGGCAGGTGGAAATTGGCTAAAAAAAAATATTTAAAAAACGTTAATTAACAAAAAAATCTAAAAAAAAATTAGGATACATTTTTCGTCATCTAGCATCCAGAAAAAAATATAGGAACTGAATTAGACAAGGTCAGGTTTCAAAATGGTAAATTTGGCCTGGAATGCCCCATATATAGTTCCAGTTTTATGTAAAATCTTGGACCTTCCATTATCCATGGAAATACTGCGCTTGCAACATTAATGACGACTGTCACTTCATTCGTTCACATATTACAATAATGATTGTTCATACGACCATACCTCCTTAAGTATGCAAATTATAGAAAAAAGTCGTACCACATAAAATGGGTATTTTCATATAAGACATAAAAAAGAAAAACTTCTTCCGAGAAGTTTTCCGATATCTCTAATATTTGACCCAGTGGAACAGTATAAACAATTGCATTTGCTAATAATATTGGAACCGCCATGACAACGCTGGGTTCATTCGTTCACTTATTACACACATAATTGTTGAGACAGCCATACCTTCTCAATTATGCAAATTCTCGAAAAAGTCATTCGATATAAAATGGGTATTTTTATACAGGGAACAACTTTTGTTATATAAATTTTGGGCTAACTCTAATAGTTTATGCAGCAGAACATTATGAACAATTCGAATTGTTAATAACAATATATATATATGCACCCAATTTCATCCGGAATCTAATTAGTTCTGAGTTATATAGAAACGCTTTGAACCCGATCTTCATAACTTCTATAACTTCATTAGTTCCTGAGAGACTGTTGTGCAAAGTTTTGTACACACACATACACAATTTATCGGGGATCATTTTTTATACTTAAAACCGTAGCCGCATGATGAAACAACAATTTTGACTTTTTTATGGTGTGCGCATGCACCTGGCTTTTTAAAATTGCTTTTAGTGGTGGTCGGAAAATTCGACCTTCCATGACTTGGAGATACTACGTCTAGGGTGCTATGTAAGCAGTGGGTTAAGGAAATTTTTTTTGCAATGGTTGAAGGACAAACATTGTCCCAAAACCGCATTTGGGGCATTCTCCGTGAAACCGGACAGCCATTTTTCATGATATCTTAGAATGTCTCGCCAATTTTTCTGGGTTTTCTGTGACTCGACAAAAGTGTACTGAATTTTTTCCGAATTTATCGACTGTTATCATTGTTCTCCTGTAATCAAATCCTACTGTCTATGAAAATACCTCATTTTCATTGAAAGCACTCAACGAATGAGTGTTATTTCATGGAGCTATAGTCTATTATTCATTTCTCGAAACATTTTTTCCTTTGGTTAGATAAATTTAGTAGCCGATGAAAAAGTGCGAATAGATTTTGCTCGATGAAGGGTTTTCAATCTATAGTTCGAACTTTAAGAGAGATATCGAACATATGATAATAACCTTTTTCATAGAGCGAATTGAGATCTAGAAAAAATATTATCATAAAAACTTTGCTATCTCTGTTAGTTGTGGAGATCCAAACTCATTTGAGGACTGTATCGACTTGAATTACTGATTGAACTATGAAATTTTGTTTTTCACTCTGCTATTTTTTTGTGGTGTCCTAGAAGTCTGCAAAATAATATGGAAAAATATAAAAAAAATTGAAAGTGTCCAAGTGGAGAAAAAAAATATTTTGTAATTGTCATAAAATGGATCTTCTAATGGTTTGAGATTTTCGATAATTTTCCCATTTTGAAGATCGGAAAAAATGCACTTATTCTTCAAATAACATACGTAATTTTATTCTTAGTCATCTTTCGACGTTTAGAACCGGAGAAATGAGGTATTTTCATTAATCGATAGTATTTAATTACAGGAGAAGAATGAGCATGCGAAAAATTCTGAAAAAAATTCAGTACACTTTTTTCGAGTCACAGAACCCCCAGGAAAATTAGCGAGACATTCTGAGAGATCATGGAAAATGACTGTCCGGGTTCACGGGGAATGCCCCATTTGTTCGTGGCCAATTATTCTGCCTTCTCTACCGACTCAAGAGTTTCTGACTCTACAACCGATTTGCCTTGAAAACATGCAAGAATTATAAATGTTCGAAAATTGACACATAGAGATGTTCCTGGAATTTCCAAAGTTTTACAAATTCAAATTTTTTGCAATACTCAGAAAATTTGAAGTACCAACCTACCTTTAAGCCTTCGCCGAAGTTGAAAAGTTTTGAATTTCGTTTGATTAAAAAAATTAGGTTTTCAAATTGCTCAATTCAGATTCTTTGACTTCTTTGACTAATGTTCAAAGGAAGCCGAAAATACCTCATTTTTTTTCTTTATCGAAATATTGTCCAGGCATCCTTTTATTACGAAGTCTTTTCCCGCAGGAAATGATTGATTATCAAATGTCATTTCCTGGGCCATTTTGTTTTGTGGTAACAAAGTATCAATGGAACTTCTATAGCTAATACTTTCAAAATATTTGAGAACTATTTCTCTACTTTATGTTTCAAATCCTTTCTTCCAGCTATGGCCAGAAGTTCCACAGCTCACCTCAAATGATTTGAAAGATTCTATGCATGAGAAACAGGAAATATAGCCATCAAATTCCATACGAATCTGATACGTCAGTAGAGCTACGAGGATTTGAAGTTGGCTGTCGTGCGTTATTGGGTTAATTGCAATATTATTTTAACTGAGAGCGTCTGCCAATTGACGAGATTGTTAAGAGAGGATACACAAGCTGCCAACCTTGATATAGACAACGATGATGATGATGGGGAAAATGATCATTGTGGGGGCAATGGTGAAATCTAAATCGTTCAGGCAAAAGACCGGATAAGGTTCGGGAATCACTGGTGGTTCTAATTAATTACTGTGAAGGTAATGCGCACTACACAAATTATCATGTGTTGAGCTTATCAACTTCAAGAACCTGTAGATACTGAAGAGCAACTGATATTTGATTTGATATTTGAAGAGTTTGATATTTTCCATTAAAATTAATCGTTGCGAATTTATGTGATACAAGCCTGAATGCGATCTTCGCGGGCTGACTTACGATTTGATATTTGAAGTAACAATATATTTTTCAAGGTTGAAGGTGCTGTTAATCATTAAGTCCGAAAAAATGATAGCTTCCAATTTTCCAATTTCGTGCAATCATCTTTTGCGTTTTTTGTAACTATCGCGTACATATAAAATTCTCAACACTGGACAGAATATGTAAAACACTCGAAACTTAATAAATCAGTAAAACATCAAGAAATATTCTGTGTATATGATTTTCAATTGCTACATAAGCTATAACAACTTGAATGAACCCGAATCGATATCCTAAAGATCGATGTTTATCCATGCAAACGCGATTACCAACCAACTTCACGATGTTATCTGACTAATCTGATCAAGGAATAAATGAATGACGATTGAAAAATGAACTATGTCACGAATCTCGAGATATTGCCACTCTAACGATGTTCATTTATGTGTATACACTTTCTTGAATAGGATGTTGAATATGAACAAATTGTGCGTACCAAACTTAAGGTTACATATCAAACGTTGGCTCGGAACTTTGAACTACAATGGCTCGTCAACCTTATAGCATTACTGCACTAATACCCTGATTGGGGACCATGGAAATTATCTACTTATATTTTACTTTCATGGTAACTACGATTACTTAGTGTGATTATTATTAATTACCATGGTTGAGATCCCCCTGGAACGCACACAGTAATATCAACCCTGGTGGAAATGGGTTCGTCCGATTATGGCAGAAAATGACATAATATGACAAAATCGATAGACAATGACATATTTGGAGAGATTATGACATATTCGGACAAAATATGACATAAAATGGCATAATATGATGACGTGTCCGAAATCACGAACATTTAATGTCATTTTTTGTCAAAATCTGTCATAATTTCGTCATAATATGTTGAATGATGACACTATATTGTTAAATTGATGATTTTTGTATTGCACTTATTCATATGTTTGATAATTGGCGGGTTTGTGATTGATTATGAGAGTCCTGAACGTTGGTAGGACTGAGAGTTGGTTGTAGGAAAAGATGGACGACGAGTGAAAGGGAAGCGTTGATGGTGTTGCTATGTAAAAGTTTTTCTTCTGAATAAAATAAGTTGTACATTAAAATTAACGACAGTGTATCTAATTTCTTACCATATATGATCGTGATTTCGGACAGGTTGTCAAATTACGTCATTTTATGTCATATTTTGTCAGAATATGTCATAATCTGTCCAAATATGTTATAATCTGTCGATTTTGTCGTATTATGCTATTTTCTGTCATAATATGACAAACCCATTTTCACGAGGGAAAACGTCCGTATATTCTTCTACACACGAAGGACATGTGAAACGCCCCCGAATCCCCCCCCCCCCCTCCCCCATATCGCAAACCTGATGGAACCGTCTAGAACCCCCCCGCAATCCCATAAATGGCTTATGTTATGTTAAAATAACATAAAATGTTAAAATGAGCCACATAAGCACTTTTGTCGGATACCATGTGTCGACGACACAGACCAAAATTAACACAGAGAATAATAACACTACCAAAAAAGTTCCTTCCTAAATAACATCTACGAAAATAACACCCAAAAACCTATTGATCTTCAATTTTATTTGAGCATTAAATTACCAGATTCCATTAATGCGCAATCAGTATGACCCAGCGCTCTCAAATTAACGTAACAGCGTATCTCAGCGTAACAAATTAAGTTGCGTTATTATCGTTATATTGGTAACATCACAATCAAACTATCAAACTTTAACGAGAGATTATATGCAACAGCTATTTACTACTTAAGCCGACCATCCTCAGAATAGCTTTTTACACCATTTTCTAGCCTTGAATCTGATAATTTAATTCAATAAAATTGAAGATCAATGTTTTTTGGTGTTATTCTTGTATATGTTATTCATGATCATAATTTTTCGTTAGTGATGTTGTTTGTTGTGTTATTTTTGTATGTGTTATTTTGGTCTGTGCTGTCGAGACGTGTGTTGTATTTACTTGTTTTTAATTTCCTAATTTTTCGATGTGACTACGGGTTCAGGTATACCAAAATGATCTCCGAAAAATTCTGAGTTAGTGTCTTTTTTTTCTACTCTTTCTCTATTCGTATTCACCCACGTAACCGCTGGTAGGCATTACTACGGATCAGAGTACCCACCCATTGCGGCTGGGGCCGACTTCGCCATTTCAGCTCATCGTATTTCTAATCACAGGGTAAACCTCCAGAAACTCCTGTGATACGATGGCGGGCGTCTACGATGGAACCCTCCCCCCCCCCCCCGCGCGACGGGTCTCACTTCATAGATACCGCCGATAGCCACACGGAATGTTCCTGCCATTGGTCGGAGTCCGTGAGAAAATATTGACTCGTGATATTGCCCGTGAGAAAATATTAACTGAGTTAGTGCCTGTGTGTGTGTATGTGTACAGCATTTTGCGGAACGGTTTCTCATGAACGAATGAAGTTATGGAAGTTATCAAGGTCGGGTTCGAAGTGTTTACATATAACTTAGAACTGATTAGATTTTGGGTGAAATTGGTACAGTATATATATTGTTTCTAGAAATTTAAATTGTCTATAATGTTCTACTGCATAAACTATTAGAGTTAGCACAAAATTTATATGAAAACAGTCGTTCCCCATATAAAAATAGGTATTTTATATAGTATGACTTTTTCCGGTACATTGCATAATTAAGGAGGTATCGCCGACTGAACACTTATGTATGTAATAAGTGAACGAATGAACACAGCACTGTCATGGCGCTCCCAATTGAAGCGTACCCATGCAAAATAGAGCGGATTATATTTTGGATGGCATTAGTGCAGTATATGCAATGTTATTAGCAACTGCAGGTGTTTATACTATTCCATGGAATTCCCCCCGTTCGGGAAGTTAATAATTTTTTTTAGTCGGATTTCTAAATAACTACCATTCTTAACTATGAGAAACGGAGCCTCTGTTCCAAATTTCAAGTTTTTGTCTCAATTTTTGCGAACGCAACAAGCGTGCGAGCAAACCCAAACAGTGGAATCAAAGTAAAAAATTCAAACCAGAATTGTGAGGCGAACGGAAGCTGAAACAGAAATATCTCATATTACCCAAAGTAATTAACTCAATGTTGTTCAACCAGTTCATAGATCTCGTTAAGGCACACATTTTGGAAAAAAAAACAAAATCGGTTTGAATGATTATCGATAAACAAAATAAAAACCGTGAAAACGACAAAATTGAAATCTAGAAAACTAATGATACAATCAAATTGCCATTCAATAGGATTCTTCACCACAACAAGAGGAACCTTTGTTCCAAATTTCAAGTTTTTATCACAATTTTTGGGGACGCTAGAGTGCGTACAAAAGCAAAAATTAAAGAAAACTATAAAAAACAGAAAAATTGAAATATCTCTAATTTCTTATGAGCAACCTACTAGATGTTCTTCAACCCTGGAGCTCGATGAGACCCTTTGATAAAAAAAATTGAAAATATCTGTTCTTTTCTGAGATATAAAAGATCGAAGAAAAAAAAAGTCGATTTCTAAGAAACTTACCAACATATTTCACTGAAATTGCGTCCATAGCTATATGTACCTAATACTAATAATTCACAATTTTTTCAGACTCCATTTTCAAAATTTAATCCTTTTTATGTCAAATTTTGTAAGTGAAGATTTTCGAAAAAAATTGATACATGTAGACACTATGCTCAAAGTTCCCATTTTTATGAAGCAAAATTAGTGGAACTGAGAATGGAACGATTGTAATGCTTCAATTCGGCAGCAAAAACGTCTACCAGTTTTCAGTTTCTGCTATTGTTTCGATGAAATGAATAGAAATTTGTAAATGGAAAAATTAATTGAAAAATTATGAAATACAAAATCATTTTAAATTACAGTAAATGAATAATTAATTTTTTTTTTCATTTCTTGCCTTTTCAAGTCATTTCTGGATTGTCGAAGAAAACAATGCGAAAATAAAAACTTCTAAATTTTTTTTTTTTGTCATGTTATTAAACGTTGCTGTGGAACAACCAAGCTCATAAGCGACGGCTCTGGACTTATTATAGTCGTTAGATGCTCACGACTTGGCCTATGTAACCCAAAGTTACGGATGCCATTCGTTCACAGGGAGGGTAGGACCTTTCGATTGTAAACTGTTTTTGGTACTCCTACTGTAACTTTTGAACTGTTTTTACTTTTTGCGGTACCCATTAGTTGACCAAATCAAATAATAGAGAAAAAATCCACCGGTGCCTGGGCTGAACCCAAGCCCTCTAAATCCGTAGGCGGGCGCCTTATCCACTTCACCATACGACCGGCTCACAACTTCGAAACTGTTCCTATTGTTTGCGATCAAATCGTTAAAAGAAAAGATTTAAAATAAAAAATTGGCGTGTAGTTCCTGACGCACCAGAGAAGTGAAACTTCAGAAGAGGGGTATGAATTTTTTCCTATCCATTTGAAATAATACTTTTGGTAAAATGATGACGGTGTAGAATGCTAAAACATTTGTAGGACAGGAAGAGATTAGAACATTTGATTTTGACTTATCTTTGTCAAAACACCTCCGCGCCTTTCCGCTGTCAACCCCCGGCATTCGCCCCCCCCCCACACTCAACCCTCCCCCCCCCCCCCCGCCCCGCATTCGACCCTCGCCCGCGATCGGAATCCTGCGTCACCCTTAGGAATCCTGCGTTACCCTTCGGAATGCTTCGACACCCTTCGGACCTGATACGGAATCCTTCGGCACTTTTCGAAATCCTTCGGAATATTTTGGCAACCTTCGGAAGCCTTCGGCACCCCTCAGCAACCTTCGGAATCCTTCGGCACCCTTTGGAAGACTTCGGCAATCTTCAGCACCCTTCGGCAATCGTCGGCAATCTTTGGGAATCTTCGGGATCATTCGCAATCCTTCGGCAGTCTTCGGAATCATTCGGCACCCTTCGGAATCCCTCAGCACCCTTCGGAATCCCTCAGCACCCTTCGGCATCCTTCAGCACCCTTCGGAATCCTTCAGCACCCTTCGGAATCCTTTCGGAATGCTTCGGCAACCTTGGGCATCCTTGCGTAATCTTCGGAATCATTCGGCACTCTTCGGAATCTTTCAGCACCCTTCGGAATCATTTCGGAATGCTTCGGCAATCTTCGGCAATCTTCGGGAACCTTCTGAATCCTTTCAGAATCTTTTGGCACCTTCCGGAATGCCTCGGCAACCTTCAGCAATCTCCGCCAATCTTCGGAATCCTTCGTAATCCTTTCGGAATCATTTGGGATCCTTCGGGATCCTTCGGGATCCTTCGGGATCCTTCGGGATCCTTCGGGATCCTTCGGGATCCTTCGGGATCCTTCGGGATCCTTCGGGATTCTTCGGGATCCTTCGTAATCCTTTCGGAATCATTTGGGATCCTTCGGGATCCTTCGGGATCCTTCGGGATCCTTCGGGATCCTTCGGGATCCTTCGGGATCCTTCGGGATCCTTCGGGATTCTTCGGGATCCTTCGGGATCCTTCGGGATCCTTCGGGATCCTTCGGGATCCTTCGGGACCCTTCGTGATCCTTTGGGATCCTTCGTGATCCTTCGGGATCCTTCGGGATCCTTCGGGATCCTTCGGGATCCTTCGGGATCCTTCGGGATCCTTCGGGATCCTTCGGGATCCTTTGGGATTCTTCGGGATCCTTCGGAATCGTTGGGAATCCTTCGGGATCCTTCGGAATCCTTCCGAATCCTTCGGGATCCTTGGGGATCCTTCGGGGTCCTTCGGGATCCTTCGGGATCGTTCGGAATCCTTCGGGATCCTTCGGAATCCTTTCGGAATCTTTTCGGAATCATTCGGCACTCTTTGGAATCCTGCGGCACCCTTCGGAAGTCTCCCTCACCCTTCGGAATCCGTCGGCAACCATCAGCAATCGTCGGCACCTTTCGGAATCCTTCGGCAATCTTCGACCCCCTTCGGCAACCTTCGGAATCTTTCGGCATCCTTCGGCCATCTTCGGGAACCATCGATACCTTTCGGAATGCCTTGGCAACCTTCGACAATCTGCGGTATCCTTCGGCCATCTTCGACAACCTTCGGCAACCTTCGGAAACCTTCGGCACCTTCCGGAATGCCTCGGCAACGTTCGGCAATTTTCGCAATCATGCGGCAACCTTCGGAATCCTTCCGCACCCTTCGGGAATCTTCGGCATCCTTCGGAATCCTTTCATAATCCTTCGGAATCCTTTCGGAATCCTTCGGCAATCTTCAGCATCCTTCGGAAATCTTCGGAATCTTTTCGGAATCATTCGGAATCTTTCGGCAATCTTCGGAATCATTCGGCACCCTTCGGAATCTTTCAACCCTCGACCCTCCCCCCCCCCCCTCTCTCTAGACCCTCACCCCATCCCCCGTAAGTGTCTGGACAGTGTAACACCTTCACATAGTCCCATAAGAAGTTTCACTTCAAAATAGTATATTGTGCAACTAGTGCGTAAAGTAGCACTTTTTCGCACGAGTCGTGATCTCAAGCACGAGTGGCCGGCGAAGCCGGCCCCCGAGTGTTTGACAATCACACGAGTGCGAAAAAGGTGTTACACGCACGTGTATTCTACTACACGCACATACTATTTTTTGCAATAGTCCCTGAAAAATACCCTTTTCGGCAGAGTTTTCTGGTTTCAAAATTTGTGTTGCGGAAAATCAATGGGAAAGGCTCCACGGGGTCCAGGGGCGGAGCCCCGGCGGGGGGTTGGGGGGGGCGGACCCTCCCCCCATTCAAAAAAGAAAAAAAACTTTATTCAAAAAAAATTAATATGAAAACGATACTTAAATAATATTTCTAAAAAACGAGAAACCATTGATCAAAAGTTACTGATAACTGAAGTGAAATTTAGACGATTTTTTCAGCAGTAGTGCTGGGTTTAATGAGCAATTTCCCGAAATCGTGCGTAAAGTATGAACAGTGCGTAAAGTGATTTTTTACGCACAGTTTTTCACTTTACGCACACTTTTTACTTTACGCACACTCTTCCAAGAATGCGAAAAAGTGCCACTTTACGCACAGAAAACGATGCCGAAAAGGGTACTAAAAAATGGAATCGGTTTAACAATTTTCCAATTTTTATGTAAAAAATCGATCAAACTTGTTCAAAAGTGTTGAATATTTTATTACGAGTAAAACGGGATGTGGGTATGACCCTCTACGAGTCGAACCAATAACTTCCCGATCGTTCCGCCGTATGTTATATGCACAATTTCCGTCCATGTCTCAAATCATGGACTGTGGAAAGTTTTCAAAATTAAAAAAAAAATTATAATTCGTAATATGAAGTAGTTAGATAAACAATACAATTTGATAATAACAATCAACTATGGGTGTTGGCACAAAACTCATGGAACATCAAATGTGTATTTTCAGGTGTGGAACGACTTGCATTACACCCTTTGTTTCGTATCTCGAACCGTTTTTGGGATAGAGCGATCTAAACAATTGAATTCTTTAATAACAATTAACTATCGGTGTTAGCAAAAAAAGTTATACGACATAAAATATGTATTTTTGTGTGTGGAACAACTTTCATTGACTAATTTGTTTTGTATCTTTAACCGTTCCCATGATGCAGCAAAATGAACAACCCCTTTTGTTAATAACAATTACCTATAACTGTTAGAGAAAAAGGTCAAAAAACATCAAATGTGTGTTTTTATGTGAGGAATGACTTTCATTGGACACTTTTTTTCGTATCATGAACCGTTCTTGTGATAGAGCGATATAAATAATTGAATTCTTCAATAACAATTGACTATCGGTGTTAGCAAAAGCAGGTATACCACATAAAATATGTATGTTTGTGTTTGGAACAATTTTCATTAACTAATCTGTTTCGTATCTTCAACCGTTCTCACGTCGCGGCGATATAAACAATATTTTTTGCTACTAACAATTAACTACGGGTGTTATCAAAAAAAGTCATAAAAGGTCAAATGTCTATTTCATGGCGGGAAACAACTTTCATTCAACACTGTTTTTCGTATCTCAAACCGCTCTTGCGATAGAGCGCTATAAACAATTGAATTTGTTAATAACAATAGAACGAATCATTTTTCACGTAAATCGTTCCTTTCCGACTTGGAGAACAGTACGTCGCGTCGATAAAAAAATAACGTGAATCGCTACGGTGGTTCCGCCGGAAACGTTAAACAAAGTTTTT
Source organism: Asobara japonica (assembly GCA_026005395.1). Classification (NCBI taxonomy): domain Eukaryota; kingdom Metazoa; phylum Arthropoda; class Insecta; order Hymenoptera; family Braconidae; genus Asobara; species Asobara japonica. Next base: position 41,742 of record BQMI01000174.1, read on the forward strand.
GTTTACGCACATACACACACACACACACATATTGGAGACGGGGCTTGGTGTAGTGGGTAGGGTGTCTTCCTACTAGTCTAAAGGTCCCGCGTTCGATTCCCGCTCACTGCAAATATTTTTTCTGAAAAATATTTTCTCACGGACTCCGACCGATGGCAGGAACATTCCGTGTGTGCTATCGGCGGTATCCGTTAAGTGAGACCGTGAGCCGGGACCGAACGCGACCCGTCGCGCGGGGGGGGGGGAGAGGGTTCCATCGTAGACGCCCGCCATCGTATCACAGGGGTTTCTGGAGGTTTACCCTGTGATTAGAAATACGATGAGCTGAAATGGCGAAGTCGGCCCCAGCCGCAATGGGTGGATACTCTGATCCGTAGTATTGCCCATGAAGTAATGCTTACCAGCGGTTACGTGGGTGAATACGAATAGAGAAAGACTAGAAAAAAACACACACACACATACAGGCACTTCTCTGAATTCACTTCAGGATAATGCAAAACGTCGAGAAACGTGAAAATTTCATGGATCTGGATCACTTTTCATTTTCGGGGTCATTACAATAACTTCCCTAGATCGGGAAGTTAAAAATTAAGATTTTTAATTGTTCGTCTTTATGTGTTAAAACATGGTTGAGCTTCAAAACGGCATTTTAGTGAAAAAATTGATTAAAAAACGTATAAAATTCATATGTAACTTATGACGTATACGTTCATATGTTTCAATCGAACAATAAATAAAATTAATGGTTTCAATTGCGTGTCTTCTTTTTGAAAAATCCGTCAACTTTGAAACTTTATTTGAGTGAAAAAATTGAACCAACAAATAATGAAACTAGTGGTGTGCAAATGTGTGTGCCCCATACGGGGCACAAACAAAACCTCCCGGTTTGGTATTTCCGCACAACATAAGCATGCAAGCATGGTGATGAGCAAACTCAACAGTGATACCAATAATTGAACTTGTGACTAATAATTACTGCACGCGATCGATTTAGTTTGATTTTCCCTGCCGCATAAACATATTCAACTGCAATTCGTCCACCAGGTTACCCTCTCTACCTCCGTACGTTCCTAATTATCCCGCTCTTTGACATCCTTCCCGCAATTGTCGACATATTCATTCGCCAAGTATATTCTAGTTCAAGTCGCGATATGTTTCAACCAATATTGAAAAAAGTTATACTGAAAGTGCATTTTTGTATAAGGAACGACCCTGGTGCTATGCATTGCTCCATTCTCAACGGAAAGGTTTCAATTGAGAACTTCATGACAGCGCTGGATTCATTCATTTACTTATTACATACATAATTGTTGAGACGGCCATCCCCCCTTAATTATGCAAATTATGGAAAAAAGTCATTCTACATAAAATGTGTATTTTCATATAAGGGATAGTTTTCTTTGGATAAGTTTCCCGCTAACTTTAATATTTTACCCAGTGTAACCGTATAAACAATTGCAATTGTTAATAACATTGCATATATACTCCACAAATGTGCTCGATTCTGACCGGAAATGCTTGGATTGAGACCTTCATGACAGCGCTGTGTTCATTCGTTCACTCACTACAGACTTAATTGTTGAGACGGTCATACCTCCTTAATTATGCAAATTTGCGAAAAAAGTCATTCTACATAAAATAGGCATTTTTATATGGGAAACAACTTTCCTCATATAAATTTTGCGCTAACTTTAATAGTTTATGCAATAGAACGTGATAAACAATTGAAATTGTTAATAGCAATATACATACTACACCAATTTCGCCCAAAATCTAATCCCCTCTATAGCTTCATTCGTTCGTGAGAAACCTAGAATCAAAATTTCGGCAACACACATACATACAGACACACACACACACACACACAGACGGGGCTTTGGCGTAGTGGTAGAGTATCTGCCTACTACTCCGAAGGTCCTGGGTTCGCGCCCGGCCGCCGGAGAATATTTTTTCAAAATATTTTCTCATGGATTCCGACCGATGCAGGAACTTCCGTGTGTGCTATCGGCGGTACCCATAAAATGAGACGGCCCGGCCGAGCGGGAACCTAACCCGACGCAGGGGGGGGGGGTGGCTTTCATCATAGGCGCCGGCCATCGTAGCACAGGGCTTTCTGGAGGTTTACCCTGTGTTTAGAAATACGATGGCCTAAAAATGGCGAACGTCGGCCCCAGCCGCATGGGTGGGTGTCCGGTAAGCCCCCTGAAGGAATGCTCACACGGCCGCTAGCGGGGGCGTACAAATGAGAGGGACGGAAGAAAAAAAACACACACACAGACATCGATTCAAAATTTGTTGAGCATCATTTTGGTATACTTAAAACCCCAGTCACAGGATGAAAATCAAAACATCGATTTCGGGGTCATTACAATAACTTCCCGAATAATCGGGAAGTTAGAAACGTATAAAATTTTGCAATTTTTTTTGTTGGTTCAGCGGAAGGAATAGACATTTGTAATTGGAAACATCATTGAATAAGTTATCAAATACAGAATTGTTTTGAAAATAAATGAATGATTAGAATTCCGTTGTTTTGTTTTCAACTTTTGCATCAATTTCTAAATTCCTGAATGAAAGAATTGAAAAATGAAGACTTCGAAATTGTTCATGTTGCTTGCGATCACACAATGGAGATCGCAAACTATTCAAAGAAAAGATTTGGAAAAAAACAATAAAATTCGTCTCAGAATTTTTTGTTTTTCTATGTAAAACTCGATCAAATTCGTAAAAAATTCTCGACTTTTTATTATTATTATTATTCTAATGGAACGAATATAAATTTGTAACTCAAAACATTAATCAAATGAATTATAAAATATAGATGATTTCAAAAGTAAATGAATAATCGTTTTATTGAAATTAAATAAATAATGAAGATTTAAATTTCGAATGTTCAAGTTTTTAATCAATTTCTGAATACCCTAAGAAGCAATGAAATAAGCTTCAGGATTTTTTGTTTTTCTCATGTAGAAGTCATTCAAATTTGAAGAAAAATAAATATACATATTTTTGCAATCAACTTAAATATTTTTTGCAATTACACATTAAATGAACGGGATGTATGTGTGACCCTCGACGGGTCGCAACATTCATTTCATTTCATTTATTAGCTCAATATATCAGGTCCAATCTTTATTTAAGGATAGAGTGTAGTTTCATTGAACTATTTGAAAATCACGAATATACAACAACTAAGTTGAAGAAGCTCAAAAAGTCCGTATCTCCATCTTTACTCGACTTCACATTCATGGCAGCATTGATACACAAAATTGATATACAAGTATTATATTTTGAGTCTGTCCATATATACTGTGGAGACCAATTTTTGCGATCGTCGACGCCACCTAATCTCCGTTCACGCACTCATCACATGAATTATTTCTTTCTAACGGTTGTACCACCTCAATTATGCACATTATGGGCAAAACTCAATAGACATTAACTGTGAATCTTTGTATGAGGAACAACTTATGTCAACAAATGTTTCCCCTAACTCTAACGGTTTACGAGATATAGCGTTATGAATAATTGAAATTGTTAATAACAATATATATTCAGAAGCAACATCCATCAGAAACTAATCAGGGCTGAGTTACATGAAGGCGCCACGACTGACACCTCGATGGCTTCGATTGGTGTATCCATTCATGACAAATCGTTGACCAACATTTACTGCACATGCATACAAACAAACACACACAGACATTGGCTCAGAATTGTTCGGGGATCATTTTGGTACCCTTAAGATACCAGTTACAGGCCGAAATGAAAACTTCGATTTCGGGGTGATTACAATCACTTCCCTATCCGGAAGTTAATTGTAATTGAAAATTAAAATTACCCTTCTTAGGTAAGTAGACAGAAATAGGTTGAATTACATGAAGAGTTGAGATGCAAATGAACATGACAAAAACTGCAAAGCAACGCCTGATTCACGATACACTGGTAAGCTTCTGAATCTGTATAATCATATCTATCATCTGCCAAATATTGAACAGAAAATTTCATCATGCAGGAATTTCAATCACAAAGTCTGCCTACCATTTTCATGAGATTTATTAGTATCAGAAAAATTAGCAGAATTACTGATCCATCGACTTAAAGTACTTAGTAATGAGGTTTGGTGCGGGGTGAGAGACCGACAGGAGGGGGGAATGAGAAAGGACATCAGGAGTGAAGAGAGAATGTAATCTAAGGAGATTCTTTATATCAGGGAAAGGTTTGCGGGTAGCGAGAGAAGAGCCAGAGTTGAGGCAATCTAGAAGTACTGGATGACTGTTGTCAGGAAACCTTTCAGGGTGGAAAGATAGTCCAAGGAGAGACGATCGAATCCTGCCATAATTGGGACAATTCAGGATGAGATGAGCTATTGATTCCAATTCGCCGCACGAAGAAACCTGAAGTCTATTTTGAAGGTTTTTCCGTTTATGGTAATATTTCAATTAAAAGTATTGGCCAGTCATGGCTAGCGGAACTCGCTGCGTCAAGTAGTCCGTTACAACTTCTTTGCAGTCATATTTGGCAGAAAAAGGAAGCTGAGGCACGCAGGCTATCCTGCTCTAGCAGAGCCTGTTTCAATTCTAGAAGTATTCTCGGTTTTCCGCGGACCGTAAACTGTATGATTTCTATGTTGTAGGATTTCAGGAAAGCGTCTAATTCGAGAATTGGGTTATAGCGGCAGGCCTGAGATTTGCCCAACTCAGAGCAATATGTTTTTATGGCGCTCGCCGGTTCCATAATTTTCAACCGGCAGATTTTAGGGAGTCTGTTATCGTCAAAGGATAGAATTCTACAGAACCAGCCGAGTGTCAGTTTGATCACCTGAAATATAATTTTGACAGCACCCACCTGGTTACGTACCTAGCCTCGGGTGCTGTTCCGCAGTAATAGGATCCTTTTGTCGAATAGTAATTGCACACCTGCAATGATCTCGGAGTATCGAAGGGCCTGCATAGATGCGGTATAAGACAGAGTCGCGGCAACAATGGAGTTAAACAGTTTGAATACAGCCTCCCACGAATTAGCAGAGGCTCTAGAGAGAATTGATAGTACGGATCCCACACCTAGCCTAGCTTTGGAGGTCGCTGCTTCAGCAGCACACCTGCCCACTGCCGGTGACGAAAAGACAACACCCAAGTAGGCATAGGACGGGGCAACCTCTATAGCATTGTTATACATTTTCAATGGATAGTTTGCAAAGAGTGAGACCCTACCTCCGTTTTTGAAGATGATCCCTTTAGTTTCCGATACATTTACTGTCATGTGGTTACCATTGAAGTACAACTCCAAGTCTTTCAGCAAATAGTCTATATTAATCTGATAAGATGACAGCAACACAAGGTCATCAGCGAATAACAGGCAGAGTATATCCGTCAATCCGTTGACACTAGGCCCTTCACAACCTCTATCTCTAAGGAATTTCTCGATATCAACCAGAAATAGGAGAAATCAAGAAGGGTTCGGCTTTCCCCCTGTAGAACCCCTTCAGTTACCTCAATTCGTTCCGTACTACCTCCCTCCGACTTAACTCGTAAGTTCGCGTGATCGTATAGGTTCTGCAGGACCTTAATGGATTGAGGGCTTACATTTAGATGAAATAAAAATACGGTGTGTCATGAAGACACGCGACAGAAGTGAAAGTTCATAGGGCGTATCTGAAATAATCATTCGACTTTTCGGTTTGATGGGAGAGATGGGAGTACTATAGTACCGACTATGGAATGCTTGGATAGGCTATATTTGGGCTTCTCGCTCAGCCTGATGGCCTCTCCAAGTGTCAGTGGCGCCCTGCCTCACACGGGGTGATAACGAGCGTCGGGATTGTTACTCATGTGGCGTCAAGCAATACCGGAGATCTGAGCCTCTAGCTCTACTTCAGTCTATCCTCTTTGTGGCCAGCGATGGGGGATCACCCCGCCCCCCCCCTTTCCTGCCGTCATGATCCTCATTAGGTTTTTCTTACTTTACGTTAGTTTATCGAATTGATCGAATTGGCTTCGGCCAAGTGTCTATCAATTTCTATCAAATCATTCTGCGTAGAATGAGCCCAAGTAGAAGTCTCCATCATGAAATTCTAAAAAAAGGGGGCTATCTGTTGGGCCAATTTTTTGAAAATTCATTAAAAAAAAAATTTAGTCAATCAAATTGTTTTTGTAATCAATGTTTGTCTATCATTCGCCTACCAATGAATTCTGATGGTCGTAATAATAAATTTTTAATAAGCAGGGCCGAACTTCATGGAGCTCCAACAGCTGTGTTCGGCAATCGTCACGCCGCCTAAACATTGTAATTTTAACTACAGGTACCTAAGGCAAGCGAGTCACGGCCCCCACTCTCGCAATGGTACGTGTCACCCCACCACCTACTTCCGTCACAGAAAAGGTTACCTATCCGAATTTCAATACCCTCCTATAAGAAGTTTAACTTCAAAAAACTTCTGCCGCAGGAGAGAATGATTAACCGAGTCAAACACTCTTCTCAAGTCTCCAAAGAGTCCATAAATTTTTCTGCGTCCTAGCCTCAACTCAAGTTGTATTGCCGGTTGAGCAACAAAAATGTTGTGGGATGCTGACATGTCTTTCCTGAATCCTGATTGACATTCGGGGTAGAGTCCTGGTGATGTCAAACCAGGATTCAGGCACGATACCCTTGGATAGAACTGAATTAAAAAGTTAGCAGAGGTAGGGCGTAGCAGAAGAAGATAGGGTCTTGAAAAATTCAGCAGAGAGTCCATCAGAACCGGCAGCTTTGCTACACTTCGTTTTAAGGGGAACTTTCTCTAGCTCTGTGAGAGTGATATGGTCATCAAGACAGGGAACAGCAGGGCCATCCATTATCTCTGTGTTCCGTATTCTAGGAGGATAAACATTTGGGTAAAAGGCCTGCCAGATCTCCACTGAGAGTCCAGGGGAGTGAGATTCCGATCTACAAGCTCTAACTGCCTTCCAAAAATGATAAATGAGTGACTAATGGCTATAAATTACTCAAATAGTTCATTTTAAAATGTTAAAGTAGTAAGTACTAAAAGGTTATTTTTTACCTATTTTTAACAGAAAATAGACATCTAGGCAATATCGTGGATCCCAAATCGTCAGGGTTTATAATAATCCTCCTTTTTGTTTCTCATCAACTCATGGTCCGAGGTTTTCGAGGGTCGGTAGGCTTTGACGAGTGGAACGTGGAAATAATTTTGTTCACACTCAACTAGGAGTTTCTTAGTACCTTTCTTCGCCAATAGACCGTCACTATCAAACGAAGACTTTTTATTAGTAATGGACGATTTCTTAGTAGTAGGTGGAATTAACATGCCTGAGTTGTTGGCAGCCTGGTTGATTGTGTTTGATAAGAGCTCCATCGAATGGTTTACTTCGGCTGTATTGTCAAAAGTTATGAGTGTTTGCTATCAACCTCGTGAAGTCCCCAATTCGACTATTCTTCTATGCTAAATGCGGCGAGCTGGAGATGGCGAAACTATATGTTGGAGAGTGGTGGAGTGATCCACTTATGTCCAAAGAGATCGGAAAATGGTCCGATGGAAAAACCTATTGGTCAACCATAAAATCCTGAATCAGGTGTAGATTAATTAAATCGGAAAATAAGAAGTCTATCGTGCTACATTCTCGAGACCCGACATAAGTACATCGAGCCGGTAGATCTCCAAGGGTACGCCCATTCAATAGCAGAAACGTGTTCTCTTTCATAAAATCAAGTAGATAATTACCTCTCCTATCCTCCTCTGCAGAGATGAGAGATCTATCATTAAAGACCGAAGTTCGCTCAGACAGTTCCTCCGGATATTAACAATCTTGACCGATCCTTGCGTTCATATCCCCTCCAATGTCGATGGGTTCGTTTGATCTAGTGACCTCAATGCCTTCAAGATCAAGTTCCAGGCCTGGTAGAATTGTGCTCAGATCATCCTTTAAAGAAGGCTTAAAATAGAGCGAACCCACATAGAAGTTAAGTTGTATTCCAAATGTCGGTTAACATTAAAACCTGGCAAAAATCTAGTGATCCGTGATACTTATGGCTTCACGGATTAGGCTTTTATGAAAATATAAAGCAAGACCTTGGACAGGGTATCTTTTAAGTTTTGCAATTCACATTTTCATAATTTATAATTTATGATAACTAACAAATAACGAATCGTTTTGGGCGCCAGTTAGTTTTTCGTTCATTAACAACGTTAAGCCCGATCTCAGGGAGTGGAAGTTGGAAGACCCGAAGAAATATTTACAGTAAAAGAGAGAGAGGAGAAATCAAAGCAGGAACATTAATGATTTAATGTACTCACGAAAAAGTATTCCAATTCAACGGTTTATTAACTTGTCCTCGTTTGTCGACTCTTTCAATATTGGTCACAATCGTCCAATATACCAAAGATACACAGATACAGATGCATATGCTCACTAGCACTGCCGGGGCAAGAGTGCCATGCCGTCCCTCCTTAGCGTCCCTTGTACATGCGGGCATAGGTTATCGACAGTTTTGGCGCTTTTGTCGATTTTGAACGATGATAGCGGCGCGAAGATTCGAATTTGGGTAGTTCGGATACAGTGTCGATTACTTTAAGGTTATATTCCTACAATTAGCCCTGAGACAATCGGGGACAAGTTAGGAAATTGTGTCGACGTGAAGGAAAATATGCATCACCTGTCACAATCTCCCCCATTTGACCTTCACGTCGATAGACAATTCCTCTGGTAATCCTCCTGCCTTTACCTTCTGAAAATCACCTTACCTTTCCCTGAGAAAGCTGCAATGTCTGTAAGGTAATGTGGTTAGATTTCTCGTCTCTCTCGCCCTTCGAATTGCAATTAGTGAGGTTTCCATATAGAATCTACAAGTCAGTGGGTCTTTATTCAGTCCATACTTTGGGAACGCATCGAAAATATTTGGTAGTATGAGCTTGGTAGGAAACTATTATAGTCATACTAGTAATAACAATAATATCATGGTTATAAAGCTGATGTAAGTGGGGTAGAACGCGCAGTGTCATTAGCGATGGTCTAGGGATGCCCTATTATGGCTTGGTGTCGGCATCTCTCTTGTATTTTGTAGGGATGAGCACAGTGTAACTGTCTCCGTCCTTTAGCTCCGGGCGCTCTTTCATCACGTCGTCTAGGTGCTTCATCATCATCGGCGACTGGAGCGCTTGCACTGCAAGCTGCCTCTTTTCCTCGGACAGCTTCACCGGGGTCTTGAGCATCGTGTTGGTGAGTTTGGGTGCCGCCACGAGAGCATTCTCTCGGATTAGGAATCGCCTCAGTATACTCGGCGCATCCAATGGGTCATCGTATTTTATTTTTATCCTGCGTTTCAGCATGGATTCGGCCTCACCGATCATTATTTGATGATCTGTGGGCACCAACCATGAGGGCCAAGTAGCGTAATTCAGCCTCTGCCAGTCGACAACACCCGCCCAACGGATGTTACAATCCGGGCACTCCGGGTTGTACAGGCTTAACTCCTGGGAGCATCCCGTGCAGCGGCCTAGGGCTCTCTCATGCTCAACCCCATGGGGGTATGGGCAATCCTCTGCATCGAAGCCTTCCGCTCCGCAGTGATGGCAGAACTCAGGTCGCAGTGGTAAGTTGCACTGGGTGTAGTGATGCTCTTTCGAGCCACAGTTGATGCATCCAACAGTGTGCAGTTTACCCACCTGAGTTACATAGGTTTGGGTCCCACGGTTGACTTTCTTGCTATCCATACGTGTGACGAGTGTGGTGGCACGGTCGATGATGAGGCGTTTCAACTGATCCTCGTTCAGCAAGTATAGGGGGCTTGCTTCCCACGTCCGGGGTGACCTTGGTCAAATGGTGTCTGTTTAGGTACTCCAAGAAAGATGGTGTCTTAGGTACTGATGCGGGTTGCACGGTGATGGAGGGTGCCAATATCGCAGATGGGTTGTCTGTCGATTTTATCTCTCTTGCCAAATGAGGTGATCTTTGCTTGGGCATGGGCGCCCCGGCAAACGTCGACGTTTCATATTCTCCAAGTCAACTTTCCGTTGTGATTGAACCTTCCATGAACCGTCCAATTTCGGTGGTGGCAGCCCATGGATCTCATTGATTAGGGCCTGGGCCTCGTATGAGAGGACAGGCTTGGTCAGCTTCGGGACAGCTCCCTGTTGTAATGGAGTGAGCTTTAGTCGTTCAATATTTAGCTGGAGCTTTTTGTCGATATTATCGCTACTTTCGTCCTCCGTGTCAGTCCGTTCTAACTTGGACGGTTGGTCATGGTCTGTTGTTTCGGTCACCTTGGGTGCTTCCTCAGCGCCTTGCTCTGGATCCTCATGGACGATGTCGACCTGCAGTACGTTTTCAACACTGTCTGCCATGTCGATGGTCTTGTTCAATCTGCGAAGAAAATTTTATTTCTGCCTAAGGCTACGTCTAGGGATTTTCAAGTCTGATACACAGTATTTCCCTATCTTTTTACCGCTTTTGCCAACCAATTCTACTGTCATTGGGCCTAATAATTAATTTACCAAAGCCGGGCCCAGATAGCGATGTGCTAGTTTGGCGTTATATCCCTCAGCTTTATTACTTAACTTCTTATTTGGATAATAAACTTCCGTACCCATTTTTAAATCGACTTTTTTCGTTCTGTTAGCGTTTTCCCTATTTAACCGTTTCTCATTGTGCTTGTCGAGATAGATTTGAATTGGGACTAAATTCGTCCATTTTCGACATTCTTTTTAACTAGGTTTCTCTCTCGGCCTCCTGTTGAGGTGTTAGGACTTCGTCAACTTTATGTTCATGTTTTATAATAGCTTCACGACCGTGATTCAGGAAGAACGGGGAAACGCGTGTTCCCATATGGGGTACTTTATTGTAAGCCAATTGAAATTTTGATATATGTTCATCCCAGTCACGTTGTTTACCGTCGATGAATGGAGCTATCATTGGTATGATTGTCCGATTGACACGTTCGACAGGATTGGCTTGTGGGTGGCTTAAGGCAGTAGTGTGATGTCGAACACCTCTAGCATTCAAGAATCAGTCTACGTCTTTATTGCAGTATTCTTTCCCATTATCGGAGATTAGAATAAGCGATGTTCCCCAACGATCGAATCTCGTGTCTAATATCTTGACAACTGTCTTACCCGTCTTGTCGCGTGTGGGGAATAATTCGATTGCCTTTGTGCTTAGATCTTGGATAACTATTAAGTGCGAATTCCCCCTTTTCGACCTTGTGGTCATATCGGCCGTATCGATGGCTATCTGAGACCACGGACACAAAATCGGTCGTGTCGACATTGGTCCATGCAAGGGATGCTGGTTATCTTTAACATGGATGCATGTTTGACAGTCACCAACATATGATTTGATGGCTTCCGTCATACCTGGCCAGTAACAGCTCTGCCTAATACCGTCTAGAGTTTTATCTCTGCCCAGGTGACCCGAGGTGGGGTTATCATGATTTTCGCGAATAATATCTAGAATTCTGTTAGGTTGAATGACGAGTTTCCACGGATTCTCGGCTTCTATCAAAGCTTTGGCATAATCCGGTCGATAGTAGTACAAGTCATCCCCCTCGATTTTCCATTCAGGGAATCTTTCCGGATTCTTTGCTACCAGATCACGTTTCGTTTCGTACCAGTTCTGATCGCAGATTGAGTTTAGCTTGATTCCATTTAACTTTATCCCAGCCCAAGGGATCTACGTCGATGTCGAACATTCGCGAAAGAGCCTCCGGTGCTTCATTCAGTGTACCGCGCTTATGTTAATTTCCGAATCATGTTGTAATAAGTAGATGGCCCATCTCGCTAGTCGACCAACTGGGTTTTTTAGAATGTGAAGCCATTGCAAGGCCTGGTGATCCGTCACGACTTTGAATTTCATTCCCTCAAGATAACACCTCAATTTCTCGACCGCCCACATGACTGCTAGACATTCCTTTTCCGTTGTTGTATAATGAAGTTCTGCGCCACGTAAGGGTCTGCTCAAAACTTCAACTAAGCGTTCACGGTTCGACTCGGGGTCCTTTGGTACCAGTATCGCGCCCAACCCAAAGTCACTAGCGTCCGTATACAGGATAAACTGCCGACTCGGGATTGGTATATAGAGTCGCGGTATATCGATTAACAGATTTGTCGTATCTTCGACTGCTTTTTGCTCTACCGTCGTCCATTTCCACGGGAATTTTGGGACTTGTAAGTTTGTTTAACGGCCCTTGGACTCGTGTGATGTCTTTCAAATGTCGATGGTACCAGTTTACCAGACCATTGAACTGGCGAAGTTGAGTGCGATCGCGGGGTACCGGGTAGGCAATTATTGGCTGAATCTTTTCCGGATTTGGTCTCATACCGATTTCATCGTATATATCCCAGATATTTAACCTCTCGACACGCCAAACTACTCTTTTCCCTGTTAATTTCCAAGTTTGCCTCGCGTAGAACTTCGAATAATATCGACAGTAACGAAAGGTGTTCATCTAGATTCTCGCTAACTATTATCCAGTCATCCAAATAGACGAATAGCTTATCTATCCTGTGATTTGGTAGATTGCGCCCCATAATTAATTCTCTTACTCTTCGCTTCAAGGTATCCATCAGACGTTGGAACGTTGCTGGTGCCCCCGTTAACCCGTATGGCATACGGAGCCACTCCAGTAGACCTTTTCCCTCAACGACAAACGCGGTATACTTCCGACTATTCTCTTCCATGGGGATTTGGTGAAAAGCTTCACTCATGTCCAATGTCGATATTATTTTCGCTTGGTATAATTGCGAAAGAATAGAACTCATTTGTGGCAAGGGATAAGCAGGTTTCTTTGTCTTCCGATTCACAATCCTATAGTCGATGCAAAATCTCAAACTACCATTTGCTTTCGGTGCCACCACTGGTGAACTAGCCCCATTACTGTTACTCCAGGTAACATATCCTTCTTCTACTAATCTATCGACTTCCTGATCAATAAACGCACGAACTACTTCGCTCCGTCGATAGGGTTTTTGCCGATGTGGATTAACGTCTTCTAATTCGATTTCATGGCTAATGAGGCTTGTTACACCTGTCCATTGTGCATCAAATTTTGCAAATTCTTTATCTAAGAACTCTCTCAGGATTTCGCTTTGGTTCACATTCAACGTTTTCAGCTGGGCGGGGAAAAATGAATCGATTCGACAACGGATAAAAGAACTCACTCCCCGCCAGAGTCCATTCTCGTTTTTCGGGGTCCAGGAATACTTTAAACGGCAATATAAAATCCATCCCCAGAATGCTATTATTAGATGCCCCTGGGAGGATACTAAACCACTGGGGTCCGTAAACGTCCCCAATGCCGATAACAAAACATGTACCCCCGTTACTCCTAACAAGTGAACTATGGCCCAGACAGATGCCAGCTGTGGAAGTCGAATCAGGTGTTACATCAGTGACCTTCAGAGCTTTCACTCCATCAAAAGCTTCGGAACTCATATAAGTCCGTTCACTTCCCCCGTCAATGATCCCTGTTAGTGGTGGACCAAAAATAGAAATAGTGACCGCGGCTTTTACCAAGCCCTTCGGTTCGCTTGTCCCATTACCATCCCAGAAAATCCGACATCGCGTTAAATGTTGGTTCACATCAAAAGACAGATTGATGTAGACGAGATTGTGGGATCTGACAATTTTGCACATAGGATTGTCGACAAACCAACTGGTATACCATTTGATTCATCGTTTAGCTCCCCTACGCCTTCTTCAAGATCACTCAACTTATCTTCATCTATAATCTCATTGTCAATCTCTATTGAAAAGCTTGAATCGGTATGACCATCCTTTGCGAAACACAGCGCCGTTGCCGGTTCGATCTTAATCGGGGGGTGATCCAAACTCTTGATTTCGTTAATTCTAACCTGACTTGCCAGTGCAGTCTTACTATCCTTTTTAATATCCTCAGTTTTGCTCTTTTGATCAGTGACCTGAGGGGTTTTCACTGAGAGCATTCCGCGTTTTTGAAAGCGTAGGACAATCCTCATTCATATGGCCCAACTCTCGGCAGATATAACACAGAGTCTCCCTTTTGGCAGAACGAAAACGAGCAGTGTGTCCGTCTGACGACAATTATAGCATAATATTTTGGACCAATCTTTTAGTGATTCACCTTGTCCTTTTTTTGACTGATCATACTGGACTGACGTTTGTTTTTCGGTTTTCTTTTGACTCTCGAAACGTTCAAGGTTTTTATCAAGCCTCTGTCGAACTAATGATTTTGAGTGCGTTGCCGATTTCTTAGAATCTCTTGACCTATTCCATAATCTGTTTCCCCCGATTCTTCCTGTAAGTAATTTAGTCCAACGTTACCCCTGGCGTACCTCCCCCTTTTCTGGTCGACAACTTGCCGAAAGATGTCGCTACGTTCATTGGCCTACATCAAGAAATCTTCATAATTTTGTATATCCAACGCGAGGAGATCAAGTGCAATTCTTGGGTTGTAATTGTTCACGATTCGCCGGATTTGCTTTGGGAAAGGTGGAGGATTTAACATTTGTTCAAACAAAAATCGACAACGACACGTGAATTCTGCGAGTGTCTCATTTTTCTCGACCTTCAAAGACTCTATTTCTAGATAACGATCCATATCGTCCTGTTTAGTCGACCAAGTCTGCCGAAAATTCAGAGCAAACTCCCCCCACGTTCGCCAAGAAGGCTTGTTGATCATGTACCATGATCGGTAGGGACCCTCAAAAATTTCGGACAAGCAAGGAACGAATAAATCTTTTTTAATTCCCGTAGTGTCTAGACACTCCCTGAGACTTAAAAGGAAACGATCGGGATCTTTTTCCTTCTTAGGAAAATTAATTTTCTAGTCACTAACCAGTCGCGTCACTCGAATCCCAGTATTCATGTCCCACGGCTGATCCTGACTGGTACTTCTCGTGTCATCATCGCGATCCTGTTGCGAGAGACTGCCCGGTCTCATCACCGGATCCGGATCTAATGTACGAAACGGTGAATACGATATGCGCGATAGTCTAATACCAGGATCTACCGTCTCATTTACTTGTCGATTATCGTCGCGTTGTGATTGCGTTCCTCTGCCTGTCGAAAAATTTCGAGTACGTGATACCATTCCACGTTGTGAAATTTCTCGACGATCTTCCGCGGACAAAATACGTTCTTCGACGATAACCTCCCCATCAGGCATCTGGTAATAAACCTGAACCCGATGGGAATTCATTCGTGGATTTAAATTCGAATTTGAATTAACAACGGGATTCACATAATCCTGATTGTGTAACTCATGTATAATCGAATCATTACTGACATCAAAACCAGTCCAGACGCCCCTCCCCGGCCCGTACGCAGCGCATTCACGAACGCCCCCCCCCCCCCCCCTCCCGTCGAGCATGGCTGTGAAGTCCTATTTCCAGTATCGATCGTATTGATCCTCCTTCTAGACGTTGAAGGACCCCACGTCATATTGTCAATTTCAACCGTGTCGATCCCCCCCTAGACGTTGAAGGACCACACGTCATATTCGCGGTTTCATTCCTACCGACTATATCCTCCGAGTTTGCAACAATATTAGAACCCTCTGTCGACCTAACATATCGATCAGGGTTATTTTCAATTCTCGCACTCTGTCGAGTTTCCGTACCCGTATTAACTGTACCAATTTGACTCTGCCCGATGATCATTTCCACGACCTCATTCAATTTTATATTCAATGACTCGAATTTTGTTTCTAAATTATCCATCTTATCCCCCAAAATATCGACTCTATTTAGTCTCAATTGAGCAAACGTATTACTCAACAAAAAACTCGGGGAACGTGGAGTTATTCGCTGACCGCGTCCCCTTCCCGAGGCTGGCGTAGCGCTCCTCGACAAACCCGCCCCCGTATGTGGTGACACGCATCCCCCCGCTCTGTCCCTCTCGGACTCGATGGGATTTTCCGTCTCTGAATTTTCCGGAATCGTTTCGTCTCGATTCCCTCTTCTGGAAGGCGGAGAGAAAAACATTGCCATAGCTCATCAATAATTTACTTAAAGAATCGTGGGGGAGAGAAAAAAAATTCGAATCTAGACGTTACAAAACAATTTTTTTTTTTTTTTTTTTTTTTTCTATAAACTAATTACAACACGTTGTTTTCATCGACCAACAGAACGGTCTACGATTAATACTGTTGATAATTTCAGGGAATTTCAAATTTAAAATTTTCTAATGACCACGATTGCTTTCTTCAAAATTACCCGGACAACAGACGGACAAGGCAAATTTCAATTCTACAATCTACAACAATAATTCCCTCACAGATGGAAAGAATTATTTAATTTTCGCAAAGCACAAAGAGCCGACAAGAACAATAAAGTTTATAACATTTCGCATCACACACTTTTCAACATCTCGCAATTTCTAAAGATAAATCACCCATTCATTACACAATTTCTTGAATCATACCTTGCATTAAAGCAGATAATAACTGAAATAGAGAGACACAGAAAGGAAAGAAAAATAGCGCTTCATAGGTAGAAGTACTCCCCAAGGTCGATTTTGTTTAGGTTCGGTATCACCACGTCGACATTCCTGAAGGAAATGTCGAGCATTTAGACCACCCTCGCTCTCTTTCTAACACACAGAGGCTTAAAAAAATTTCACACATTTTACTATTCCTCGCACTATAATCCGACAATTTTCATACAATACATCCAACGTGCCCCACGTTGGGCGCCACTTGAGACAGGGTATCTTTTAAGTTTTGCAATTCACCTTTTCCTTTCACCTGGCGCAGTCTGGGTCAGTGACCCCCAGGGCTCAAAATGATTAATTTATGATAACTAACAAATAACGAACCGTTTTGGGCGCCAGTTAGTTTTTCATTCACTAACAACGGTAAGCCCGATCTCAGGGAGTGGAAGTTGGAAGGCCCGAAGAAATATTTACAGTAAAAGAGAGAGAGGAGAAATCAAAGCAGGAAGATTAATGATTTAATGTACTCACGAATAAGTATTCCAATTCAACGGTTTATTAACTTGTCCTCGTTTGTCGACTCTTTCAATATTGGTTACAATCGTACAATATACCAAAGACACACAGATACAGATACATGTGCTCACTAGCACTGCCGGGGCAAGAGTGCCATGCCGTCCCTCCTTAGCGTCCCTTGTACATGCCGGCATAGGTTATCGACAGTGTTGGCGCTTTTGTCGATTTTGATCGATGATAGCAGCGCGAAGATTCGAATTTAGGTGGTTCGGATACAGTGTCGATTACTTTAAGGTTATATTCCTACAATTAGTCCTGAGACAATCGGGGACAAGTTAGGAAATTGTGTCGACGTGAAGGGAAATATACATCACCTGTCACAACCTCCACTAGCGTGCCCCGCGGTACTCGGGTCTTCTTTAGAAGCCTCAGCAGTCAGGACTTTAAAATCACGGACAATTCCTGGAGTGCAGATTGGAGGACTAGTAAGCTAGGTTTCAGATAAGCCAAGAATGACTGGCATAACATGATCATTATATAGGGAGAGGTTTTTAAATCCGTTTATGTTCCAGAATGTGAGTTTTAGGTTATTTGGTTTTTTAGAGCGGTCAATGGGGCAACAGTGGTAGAGTTGTTACGTTCAGAGGGTTAGGGGATTCGAGCCTGGGTTCACCAGAGCGACTTCTTTAGGAACCGGGTCCCAACCGTATACAGAATTTCCAAGGGTGACAGAGCGACGAGAGCGCTGCGGCTGGAGACCCTCCTTAATCTTTGTTTTTATGAACTTCCGCAGATGGTAGCTAGCTTCGTGTTTTATCGTTCTGTATATAAATGCCTTCTGGACAGGAAGCGATCTTAAGCGCAAGGAGTTCATTTTTTAAGTCGAGGGAGTCCAGCTTAATACAGACCATTTTCTCTTTCAAGATCCTGGCCTCAACCACTTTTCGCTTAAGGTAGGAAAAGACTGAGAGAGAAATTCTAATACTCCGGATATTGCGTTCCCTGAGCTCGGTACAGGGATACCTCGCATAACTACATATAGCTTTCTCATTTCATATTTCTGGGAGTTCAGCATCGCCAATATAGTGTTAATTTGTTTATTGCTGGTTGGGGCATTTATCGTTTCTCCAACTAAGTTCTTCAACTTCCTTTTTCACATTATCTACGTCACTTGAAATCTGCTCTCTCCAATCCTTGAAGCCTTGCCACTCTCTATTATTTTGAGAGCTGAAATTATCAACTTTGCTCACCAATGAAATGAATATACGATTAGAAGGCGTATCATCATATGCCATAACTTGCTAGTGCTTCTTTCATGGTAGGCCCTTCTTAGTAAAGCAGGGAGAAATTAATTAGTTCTTGAGTACTTGTCTGCACTTCGTTGGAGCACACGAAGTCCTTGGGAGGAGAGCAGTGGTCTGATGTGCTCGCCGAAGTATTGGTAGAAGATATGGTGGATTTGATGTGTGATTTTTTGCAATCAGAGGAGTCGTTGGAGCCGCTTACCCTCCTCTTTCTCGGTATAAAGTCTACAAGAGTGAAGTGGTCTCTGATAGAGGGAGTAAAGTGTCTTGCTCCAGCTAGGGATTCAGCTGTTGTAAGTCTTCCACGTCTGGCAATCACCGGAGAGCTATTTCCGGGTCCTCAAGAACCGGAGTCCCAGCTTGACGACCTGTTAAGAAAGGGGGAGTGCAGCTTCTCGGCGAGAGACTATTGACGTTACTTGCTATCGCCTCAGGATTCATGACCCCACCTGGGGAATTGAGCTAAATACCTGTCCTTGACTATCGGGGGGAAAGGTACGGAGGGGACTGGGTAAGGTGTCCCATAACCTGCAATTATACAATTAAGAAACAAAATTCAAAACACAGAGTCAACTTGAATCCTAACCACTAGTTATTTAAAACTAAAGATACCACACCCAAAAACTATCAATTGGGTCAAAGCTGTAGACCGTTTCACTATGCACAGTTGTCAACGTACGTTGTCCAATGCTAAATCATAGTTTGGGCTTTTTCAACTTAACTTCCAGATCTCCGATTCGGGTTTAAAATTTTCGAAATTCAAAATGCCAAACTGGGCTTCAATTAGTTTTTTTAGTTGCCCAAATATGAGTTACCCTGAATGTCAGGTTATCGAACTTCAACATAGGTAATTTAGTTTGGAGACTTCACTTTACTTAACTTACTTGATTCAACATGCAAAGTTTTTCACATTCAGTTGAACTCTAAATTATACTAAAATTATTCTAGAACTTGGAGTGATAATAATGTAAACAACGATTCTAACCTTCAATTCTGAACTTCGGCTTTTCGATAGATTATAACTATTTTATATTTACAAAAAATACTTTAGAAAATAAATTTATACAATATCCTTCAAAGACCGACCGCTATGGCCGAGGGGACTCTCCGATTGGTATAGTAGAGTGGAATTGCCTAGGGTTCGAGTTCATAGGGATTCATAGTCGAACGGGAGTTTCATCAAAGAAACTGCTGTACAAATTGAGGTTTTCCATGGTTCTCCTTCAATAGTAGATTGACCCAAGCAACGTAATTCTGGTAAGCATTGCATTCATTGGGTCAAACTAAATGAATGCTGTACAGTTTGGGAAGAATTACGATTCCATCGGCACCGTGGGAAGGTCGCCACATATGCATTATCGCATC
Source organism: Asobara japonica (assembly GCA_026005395.1). NCBI lineage: Eukaryota > Metazoa > Arthropoda > Insecta > Hymenoptera > Braconidae > Asobara > Asobara japonica. The sequence continues at coordinate 61,327 of BQMI01000174.1, forward strand.
GAAGCATAAATAAATTAAAAAAATATCCTTCAAAGCTTATCCATGTAGAAACTCCATACTCCGTTAGATCCTCACGAACTTCAGCTGTACAAAAGTTGTAAATTCATAAGTTTGATTTCCACCTTACTGTTCTCAAAGCCTCGGAAAACATGTCAAACTCAAAGCTCATAGTAGAACTCAACGAGTAAACAAAACTTCAATTCTCATCTCAATCAGAAGCCGGTTTTTCAGGTACTTTTATTTGGGAAAAATCGATGCTGCGTTTGTAGGTTAGGATTTCAACCAGGAAAATGTATTCAAGGTCAATACAACAATTTACAACCAACCGGGAGGATAAACAGCTCCCTATGTTGGTTGCAACAAGAAGAGTGCAACTGGCCTGCAAAAAAAAGAACGCCCATGGGCAGAAACAAAAATGCAGAAATACACCTTTAAGCAGAGCCAGCGAAAAAACGTGTATAACAGTCACTTACCGCAGCGCCATCCGGGTCGCAACATGAACTTCCCGGGGCGTGCTGTTCGTACGTGTGTGTATGTGTGCATGTGTTTAAAATTTGGGAGAATTTAAACGCTATCGCTTTAATTATGAGTGTTACGAAAAAAATCATGCAACAAAAAATGTTCGTTTCTACATGTGGAACCAGTTTTATTTGAAACTTTTCCTTATTTGAAAAATTAAAATTGTCAATCAGTGATATGTCCTGAGCTATGAAAGTTATGCAAAAGTCATTTAAAATTATGTGCGTATTTTTGTATAAGGACTAACATTCATTATACACTTTGTTTTTATCTCTAATAACTGTTCTCGCGATAGAGCGTTTTAAATAATGAAGATTGTTAATAACAATTGAGGGAATTGTTTTTTAAGATTGACACTCCTTTCTGCCCTGGACATCAGTCAAAGGTGATTTGATGTCAAAGGAGAAACTAATCGATCGAGTCGTCTGCCGGGAACAGTTTCTCAAAGAATCACTTACATACGAACACACACACAGAACCCTCATCGGGATCATTACAATAACTCCCCTAAATTGGGAAGTTGAAAATTGAATAAAAAAGAAACATTCAAAAAACAAAAATCATAAAATGAGGATTTTCAATTTTTTGTCTTCATTTTTGAAATATCATTTAATTTTGAAATTTTATGTGAGTAAAACAGCACAAGAAAAAAAAATTATAACAAAAAAGCATAAATTGTTTCAATGGAATGAATGGACATTTATAGTTGGAAACCTCAATGGAATGATTTATAAAATATAGATTATTTTACAAAAGCAAATAAATAATTAAATGAAATTCTTTTTTGTTTTTAATTTTCTACTTTTTAAGGGGTGACCCCGGTGAAGCTTCGGAGTCCTCCCCGGGCCTTCGGACCCACCAATCGGGTTTTGATATATAAAGGCATGTCCAAAAAGTAAGGAAAATTCCGGACCCAACCCATTTTGCCCCATATACCCATAAGAAACATTGTTTTTCGTGTTTTGAGCTTCAAAGTGCTCCGCGGTCCGCAATTTTGGTTCGATTTTAATTTTTTTTTTTTTTCAAAATGTTTGTCATACTCCAAAGAACAAAGTTAAGTATCCGTTTTAGTCAATTCGTATTACATAATGAGAAAATGATTTTTTAGTTTGCGGATTTTTTTCAGTTTTTCGAAATAGTATATTTCGATACAAGTGCGGCAAAAACTTTTCTGGCGACTGTGAGTTTGCAACACGAGCCGAAGGCGAGTTTTGTGACACAGGAGACAGAAAAGTTACTTCCGCACGTATGTCGAACAATATTTTTTGATACAATGTGCGTAAAGCAACGCTTTCCGCACGCTTCGCGTGGGAAAAGCCCTGCCCTAGGCCCGCCCGCACAGTGTGTCCAAAAAGCTCAAACCTTCTCGTTTTCACTAATTGATTATGATAATGATACGTAATATGTCTTTTATGACGATTAAAATTGCTTCTGATCACTTGCTTCTCAATAAAACCGAAGGTAGGATTCTGCAATTCATTTTGAAAATGAATCATATTAGAAAGCGTTGTTAAAAAGTTTATCAATTAAATCATTAAATCTTACAAACACGTTTCAGGACAAAAAAGAACGTTGGGGGATTATGACAATATGGTAAACGTTTACTGCTGTTCTAAAAGGGTAGATTCACGGGCCGGTAGTTGATTAGCTATAGTATATTGCGCAACAAGTGCGTAATGGATTTTTAGTCGTCTTCGGCTCGCGTTACAACTCTTCCACGAGCCAAATAATCCATAACGCAAGTGTTTCGTATACTATTTTATGTCATTGGGCCCGAAATCCGCGATTCTACCGAGTGAAGCGAGTTTCACGCGTGATCACGGACACCCATGGGGCATTCTCTGTGAAACCGGGCAGTCATTTTTCATGATCTCTCAGAATGTCTCACTAATTTTCCTGGGTGTTCTGTCACTCGAAAACAGTGTACCGAATGTGTTTCAGAATGTTTCGACTGCTCATTCGTCTCCTGTAATTAAATACTCTTGTCTAATGAAAATGCCTCATTGCTCCCGTTTTACAGGTCGAAAGATGATGACTAAAGAAGAAAAAAAACATGCATTTTTTCCGATCTTTAAGATGGGAAAATCATTAAAAATCTCAAATCATTACAAGTTCCATGTTATGACAATTACGGAGGAAAATAGTTTTTTTCTCCATTTGGACACTTTCAATTTTTGTTATATTTTTCCATATCATTTTCCAGATTCCTAGGACACCACAAAAAAATGGCAAAATAGAAAAACAAAATACCATAGTTCGATTAGTAGGAAAATTCAAGTCGATACAGTCCTCAAACAAGTTTTGTGGGAATTTCTCCACAACTAACAGAGATAGCCAAGTCGCTCTACGAAAAAGGTCACGATCATATGTTCCATATCTCTCTTAAATTTCGAGATATTGATTGAAAATCTTCCGGTGAGCAAAACGAATTTGCACTGTTTCATCGCTGGACTACTAAAGTGATCTACCTGAAGTAAAAAACGTATTGAAAAATGAGTCATATACTCTACAACATAATCAATTCTCATTTTTCTGTATGAATTGCTCACAGTTTCGAATTTCCGCCTAATTACCTGTGGTTCATTGGAAACAGATCCTAGCAGAGCAATAACATAGCCTTAAATGTCTTCTACTTGACATACAATAACGGCAACTCAGAAGTGTGGTGAAGTCGAGAGGTATCCATTGTTCTCTTTTAGTTGTGAAAAATTATAACTATGGTAAAGCTCCGTGATAGATGCTGTAATCCTTTGAAACTGGAGAACCATTGTGTCAGAAAACCATTGTGTAAAGAGTCCGATACTTTAATTGCAAATATGCCGACACTGAAAGGTTTGCTAAAGTTTGCAGTGCTTGTCGGCAAGCACTGGAGAAATTACCGAGAAGTATTGTGCGATGTATCAAGCTCGATGAAATTGATGCCGGTAATACTACCCAGGATCAATCAAACATTGAAGAAATTGGAGTGAGTGAATCTGTGGATGCATCATGTGCCGTACCCGAAAATGAAGTCATTATTGAGGAATCTATCGGTGAGCCTAAAGCACCCACTCGTTTTCCTGAAATGGAAAAACTCTCGTCTGGTCGATCAGAAGTATCTTTGTCCCGCTATCTGGCGCCAGGCAACAATCTCTCGAAACATCACAGTCAACAATAATCACTTCCTCAAGGTCACTAAGGCTATTTCCTTTACTGATGGTGCAGGCCAGTATTTCAAGAACCGGTTCACTGTCGCAAATATGATGGAACATATCAATGAGTTCAAAATACGTGCGGAGTGGCATTTCTTTGCTACTGCCCATGGAAAAGGACCATGTGATGGTATCCGTGCCAATTTGAAGAGATCTGCTACTCTAACTAGTGTTCAAGCTTAATCCCCTGCAGATCAAATTCTGAACGTACATGCATTATCTAAATGCGGGCGGTTAAGCATTTTCACACAACGACGATCATATTCAGTCCTACAGTTGACCAGCTTAAAGCGGCTGAATATCTCACTGATAAGTTGAGGCGTGCAAAACCCATCCCTGGCATCCAGAAGATCCACTCATTTGTCAATGATGAAAATCCAGTGTGCTTAAGAAAATATTCGTTCTCTACGGATATTGCTTCATTTCCGAAGAGCCCTCATCAATCCAGGAAAAGAAAGAGGAGATCGCCGTACAGCCAACTGCAGAAATAATTTTTTCAATTGAGTGTTATGGAGTTGTAGATTGTAAAGTTCATAATTTCTGAAGAGAAAATGTGAAATAAACGAAATGATGAAAGGATCTGTGAAGACTTAAAAATATTTGTATGGTTGAAAATTCAAAAATTAAAAGAATTACACGACTGTCTGTTATTTCATGGAGCTATAGTCTATTATTTATTTCTCGGAACGTTTTCTCTTTCGGTTAGATGAATTTAGTAGCCCAGCGATGAGGAAGTGCCAATAGATTTTGCTCGATGAAGGGTTTTCAAGTTTAGTTCCAAATTTAAGAAAGATATCGAACATATGATCATAACCTTTTTTGTAAAGCGAGTTGAGATCTGCAAAAAATGTCATCATAAAAACTTTGGTATCTCGGTTAGTCGTGGAGATATTCCCACAAAACTCATTTGAGGACTGTATCGACTTCAATTTTTCTACTAATTGAACTATGAAATTTTGTTTTTCCATTTTGCCATTTCTTTTATGGTGTCCTAGGATTCTGGAAAATAATATGGAAAAATATAAAACAAATCAAAAATGTCCAACTGGAAAAAAATATGTTTTCCTCCGTAATTGTCATAAAATGGATCTTTCAATGGTTTTAGATTTTTGATGATTTTCCCATCTTGAGAATCGGAAAAAATGCACTTTTTGAAGTGAAACTTCTTACAGGACTATCTGAAGGTGATGCTGTTCAGACACTTACAGGGGGTGGGGTGAAGGTCGAGTGCTGGGGGGCGGGGGTGTAGGATTCGCTGTTACCCCATGGATGACAATTAGTGTAGCCTGCACTAATTGTAGAGGTGTAATGAAGCGAATCACTAGATAGTTGCTCGTCGGCCCCTATCTCGAGTGAGGCCCGCTAGGCTGGTATACGTTGCATAAACATTTGAAATATAAAAATGTGATATGTAACGACGGGGATTCGAACCCTAGTCATTGGGCGTGGGAAACCAGACGCGTTTCCATTTCACCAATGACTTGACTTGACTGGACTTGAAAATTGTTTATTTCCATTTGTCATATATACATACTATATACAGTATTAATATCTTAAGTGCTACGTTCTAGATCACCAGCCGTTGGCTTTATATCTAATTTGAAAGAAGTGTAAACTAATTTTTCATTATTACAGATATTTGTGATTATTTACATGATGATTCGATATACGGAAAAATAACTTCTAAAAAACCTTACAAGTAATGGGTGCATGAGGGGCAGGAGAGAAAAGAATATATGGAAAGGTGGGACAAAACAGGTGGTCAGCGGGACGAATTGGATTTTATGTCAATATTGATGTTTTGGAGCTGGGGATTAGGATGGGATTGTAGCTTAAATTTAAATGTCTCATTTATTCTATCGATAAATTCGCCTATGGTTGTCATGCCGAGCGTTTCGTGTATTTCCACAATAGTCGTTCTTCTTTTAAAATTTCCTATTATTCGTAGGAATTTATTTTGAATCACTTGAAGATGATTCAAGTGCATTTTCGCTGCATTGTGCCAGGCAGGACAACCATAGGTGATAATGGGCCTAATTAACCCTTTGTAGAGAGTAAGTTTGAGGGATTGACTGAGCGCGGGTGATTTTAGCAAATTATACAATCTTACTAGGATAACTTTAGTCTTGACCTTGATTTCAGATATATGCTTTTTCCACAGGAGTTTGGAATCGATGTGTAAGCCTAAATACTTTACAGAGTCGGTTGGTGTGATCTTATCGCTACGAATAGTTAAAGTCGGCTTGGCCTTGGAGCTAGTAAATAACATTGCTTCTGTTTTAGCAGCATTCACTTGAATTTTCCATTTCGTTAATTCACTGATTGTGAGAGAAGCAGAATTTTCTATTCTTCTAATAGCTTTGTTGATCGATTTGCTAGCTGAGTACAAAGCAATGTCATCAGCATAGCCTGTAATGGATACATTTCTCGGAATTCTGCTAAAAACAGAAGCAATGTACAAGTTGAATAAAACAGGCGAGAGAATAGACCCTTGTGGGACTCCCGCGACAATTTGTATTTTATCCGAAAGCGAAGTTTCGACTCGAACTCGGATATATCTATTTGAGAGATATGATAATAAAATTTTACATATATATTTAGGGACATTTAATCCTTCGAGTTTGTATATAAGGCCTGTGGGCCAAACAGAATCAAAGGCCTTCTCGCTGTCCAGGAGAAGAAGAACGGTATCTTCTTTCCGGTCTTTCGCGGATTTTATATCATTCGTAATTCTAACCAGCTGGTGGCAGGTCGAGTGTTCTGATCGAAAACCAAATTGATTGATAGGCATTAGTTGTAACTCTTCTATGGGTTTCTTGAGACGAGCTAAAATTATTCGCTCAAAGAGTTTAGCCAATACCGGTAGGAGGCTAATAGGCCTATAGCTCACCGGATGCGAAGGGGGCTTACCGGGCTTTAGAATCGGAATGACCACCGCTCCTTTCCAGAGTTCCGGGAAATATTGTCTGAGGAGGCAGGCATTGTATATCTTTGTTAGTAAACTTATTGCTTTAATTGGGAGGTTTTTTAGTGCTATATTGGGAATATTATCCACACCCGGGGCAGATTTATTTTTTAATTTTTTGATAGCGGAAGTGATTTCACGGGGATTCGTCAGGGATTTAATGGGAGTTTCGATGCGGGCTTTGAGGATAGTTTTTCTCACATGACCTGTGACTTGTTGTTCAAAAGATTTGTTGCCTCGGGAGGCCGATATTTCGTGTATTGCTGCATAGTGTATGCAGAGTGTATTCGCCTTGTCGTGGTCTTCTGTGTGGAGTGTGTTGTTTGACTTTAGTGTGGGGATTTTTGTTCTAGCGGTGTTATTAAAATATTTTGCTACGCGCCAAATAGAGTGATCTTTTAAGTTTATGTTTCTGAGTTTGTTGTCCCAAGGTGATTGTTTCCATTCGGTTAATTTAAGTCTGATTTCTTTTATCAGCTGATTGAGTTCGGATTTAAGGTAGCGATTTCGGGTTTTTTGCCATCTTGACCTAATGTAATTTTTTAGCTTTATCAATGAGGCTATTTCGGGTGGGATAGGAGTGTGGATTTGGTTGAGCGTTTGGGAGTGGAGGAATCCAGGGCTGTTTGAATGACTTGGGTGAAATGTGGTATGTGTTGATCTATTGCTTCAGTGTTGTTACAAGTAGGGTTTGGTGTAGAAATCTCATCATTTAGGATATCCTTGAACTTATTCCAGTCGGTTTTTGCGTAGTTTAAAATTTTTGATGATTCTGGTGAGGTTGGTCTGCCAAATAGGGAGAAAAACAATGGTAGGTGATCGGATGGGGATTCGGAAAGTGTGGTGAAATTTTTAATGATAGAGATGTTGTTAGTTAATAAAAGGTCAATAGTACTAGGAGTGTTTGAATTATGAGGGTAGTGTGTGGGAACGTCTGGAAAGAGCAGATTAATTTTTTGTTCCGTCAAAAAATTTGAGAGAATCTTACCTGATTCGTTTGGCCTAGCAGAGGTCCAAGCAGTGTCCTTCGCATTTAGGTCTCCAACAATAATTGTTGGAGTACTATCGGAAAGTAGGTGCCTCAATAGGTTTGTATCTATTGAGACATCCGGTGGATTGTGGATCGAGTAGATCTTCGTTTTTTTATTGTTTACTCGGACCTCTACTCCCACGTATTCGGTGAGCGACAGGCGATCATGCGGAAGAGTTCTATGTGACAAGGTTTTGTGGATCGCCACCGCAACACCACCACCTGCTTTGGCCGTTCTGTCTTCTCTGATCAGTGAGAAGTCTGGTATGTTAATTTTCTCCGTTTTACTGTTCAGCTTAGTCTCTGAAATCAGACAAATTTTAATGTTATTACTATGGACAATGTGTAATAATTCGTCCAGATTGGGCTTGGGCTCAAAAATATTAATTCCTAATATATTGGGTATGTTTGTGGGGGAATCGTAGGTGTATCTGAGGAGGATGAGAACTGGTGAGCGTAGGATGCAATGATTGTGATCCTATCAATGGGGGTGTCAGCTTTCTGGAGTTTAGACATCCTATCTTTAAGCTCTGAGAGGATTTCGGGAATTCTGAGGGTTTTTAGCTCGTCAAGGACTTGCTTCGCTGTGTTAATATAATTTTTGGTGATACTCAAATATGATTCCGGAACATGCGTCTCCATTGGGATGATCTTATGTTCAGCAGTGGGTGCGACGACATTCCTTCTCGAGGTTTCCACCGTTGGAAAGCAGGAAGCGTAGGTGGGCCTGGACGTGTTGACAGTAGACATAGTAGTTGGCTCAAGGACTGCAGGAGACTGGAGGAAATGGATGTTCCTTTCCAGATTCTGGATCATGACCGAGTGAAGTGTAGCGGCAATTCCGTCTCTGCTCTTCTTGGTGGTGGTGTTGGTTGGACTCTTTTTTTTTTGCGCCTCCACAAATGTCGTTCGTGCGACGCACTCTCGATAGCTCGCTGTGTGAGTTAGACCACAGTTTTGCACTTGACAGAGTTGCTGGTGCAAGCTTTAATGTCGTGATTGCCTGCACATTTCACGCATCTGGGGTTTAAGTTGCAGTGCTGACTTGTGTGCCCAAATTTTTGGCACCGGAAGCACTGTGTTGTTTGCTGGGTTTTAATGTATTTTTCTATCTTATATATATGATACAAAATGGTTTTAATAGCAGCGAAACGATAATACCTTTATGCCGTCTTTGGATATTTCGGCTTCAATCTCGTACTCAGTAAAACTGGCGGTAAGACCTTTTATGATGAATTTCTTCGGACGCTCACTTTTTAGACCGAAGATGTAAAAATTGCAATTCTGCCTTTTCAGGATACTTGCGATTTTGGTGTAATCCTCCGTCGTTTGCAGATGGACGATCGTGGTGTTTCCATTGAACTTCATCTTGACGTTTTTATCCGGGGCGTTGACTTGCAGGAAGTTGATTAGTTTTTTGGTCTCCAATTGATCGTTTTCAATAATTATTGGAGGCACTGAGGTTTCTTTTTGAGCCTCTTGGGGTCCGTGAGGAGTGTTTGGAGGATTGATTCGGCGAGCGGGGTCAGAGCTCGCGCTGAATGACGGTTTCATAACGGTTCTTTTGTTTGTTTTTTTGGGTCTTCCATCGGAGGACTCATTTTGGCTTTCCTTTTTGGAGCCAAGGGAATTTTGAGGTTTTTTAAGTTTGACACTTTTGTGCCAAAACTTTTACTCGATTTAGAATTTCACTGTACTATAAGCGCGGTACGTTAGAAATTCATATTTCGCAGAGAGCGGTAGACATGCGTCCGCACAACACCGACTCAAAACAAATACTGTCACCAATGACTTGACTTGACTTGAAAATTGTTTATTAACATTTGTCATATATACATACTATATACAGTATTAATATCTTAAGTGCTACGTTCTAGATCACCAGCCGTTGGCTTTATATCTAATTTGAACGAAGTTTAACCTAATTTTTCATTATTACAGATATTTGTGATTATTTACATGATGACTCGATATAAAGGAAAATGACTTCTAAAAAACCTTAGAAGTAATGGGTGCATGAGGGGCGGGGGAGAAAGGGATATATGGAAAGGTGGGACAAAACAGGTGGTCAGCGAGACCAATTTCCTTTCCTATCAATATTGATGTTTTGGAGCTGGGGATTAGGATCGGATTGTAGTTTAAATTTAAATGTCGAATTTATTTTATCGATAAATTTACCTATGGTTGCCATGCCCAGTGTATTGTGCATGCCGACCATATTATTATTCATAAAAATTTATTTTGGACAAATATAGGATGATTTAAGTGGGTTTGTGCTGCATCGTGCCGGGCAGGACAACCATAAGAGATAGGTCTGATTAACCCTTTGTATAAAGTAAGTTTCAGAGATTGACTGAGCGTTGGAGATTTCAGCAAATTATACAATCGTACTAGAATAATTTTAGTCTTGACCTTGATATCAGATATAAGTTTTTTCCACAGGAGGTTGGAATCAAGGTGTAAACCTGAATATTTCACAAAAACGGTCGGGGTAAACTTATTGCTACGCAAAGTTAAAGTCGGTTTGGCCTTGGAGCTAGTAAATAAAGTTGCTACTGATTTAGCAGCATTCACTTGAATTTTCCGTTTATTTAGATCGCTGATTGTAAAAGAAGCAGAATTTTCTATTCTTCTAACAGCTTTATTGATCGCTTTGCTAGGTAAGTACAGAGCAATGTGATCAGCATAGCCTGCAATGAATACATTTCTAGGTGTTCTGTTAAAAACAGAAGCGATGTATAGGTTGAATAGTACAGGGGAGAGGATATCCCCTTGCGGGACTCCCGCGACAATTTGAGTTTTAATGGAAAGTAGTGATTTGACTCTAACTTGAATATATCTGTTTGAAAGATATGATAGTAGAATTGTACATAAATATTTAGGTACATTTGAGCTGCCGAGTTTATATATAAGGCCTGTGGGCCATACAGAGTTGAAAGCCTTCTCGCTGTCCAGGAGAAGAACGGTATCTTCTATCCGGTCTTTCGCGGATTTTCTGTCATTTTTTATTCTGACCAATTCGTGGCGGGTCGAGTGTTCTGAACGGAAACCGAATTAGTTTGTAGGTATTACGTGTAACTCATCGACAGATTTTATGAGACGTATTAGAATTATTCGCTCAAAGTGTTTTGCGGGTACTGGTATCAGACTGAGTTTGAGCGCAAAGATGTTAATGGCTAAGATATTTATAATGTTTGAAGGAGGATCGTGGGTGGTTCAGCGGTGGATTCGAACAGGTATGCATAGGATGTGCTGATTGCGATTCTATCAAGGGGGGTGTCAGCTCTTTGGATTTTAGAGACCATGTTCTTAATCTCTGAGAGGTTTTCGAGAATTCTAAGGGATTTTAGATCATCAAGGACTTGTTTCACTGTATTAATAAAGTTTTTAGTTGTACTTAAATGTAATTCCGGATCATCAGTCTCCATCGGAATGGTCCTAGGTTCAGCGGTGGGTGCGTCAACATTCGTTCTTAAGGTTTCCATCGTTGGAAAACAAGGAGCGTAGGATGGCCTGGACATCTTCGTGGCAGTAGAGATTTGCGTAGGCTCGAGGACTGGAGGAGACTGGAGAAAATGGATGTTGCTTTCCAGGTTTTGCATCGTAGCCGAGTGTGGGGTAGCGGGCAATTCAAATTTTTGGCACCGGCAGCACTGTGTTGGTTGTTGGGTTTTGATGTATTTTTCTATCTTAAATGTATGATAGAAAATGGTTTTAATAGCAGCGAGGCTGCTCAAGGTTACATCAGGCCCAACCGTAATTGCAAACACCGGTAGTGGCCTACTCTCTTTGCTGTCTCCGTCCTTGTTTGTTTTCACAAACTGCCGGACTGATAATACCTTTATGCCGTGTTTGGATATTTCCCCTTCAATCTCGTGCTCAGCAAAACTGGCGGGAAGACCTTTTATGATAAATTTCTTCGGACGCTCAGTTTTTAGACCGAAGTTGTAAAAATGTAAATTTTGCCTTTTCAGGATACTTGCGATTTTATTATAATCCTCCGTCGATTGTAGATGGACGATGGTGGTACTACCATTGAATTTCATCCTGAAGTTTTTGTCCGAGGCGTTGACTTGCCGGAGGTTGATTAATTTTTTGGTCTCCAATTTGTCATTTTCAATAACTATTGGAGGCACTGATGTTTGTTTTTGAGCCTGTTGTGGCCCGACAGGAGTGTTAGAAGGTTTGTTGAGGCGAGTGGGTTCACAGCTCGCACTAGTTGACGGTTTCATAACGGTTTTTTTAGTTTTTGTTTGGGTCTTCCACAGGAGGAGTCATTTTGGCTTTCCTTTTGGGAGCCAGAGAAAGTTTGAGATTTTTGAAGTTTGACAAGATTTATAAATTCACTGTACTGTAAGCGCGTTACGTTTGGAATTTATATTTTGTAGAGAGCGGTAGACATACGTCCGCACGACACCTACTCAAAACAAATACTCAACCCAATGACTACCAGCTTATTACGTGCATGGCGCGTTGTACCTCTTATGTAGCGAGCGGCTACATATCTCCCTTGGGTGGTGAAGAAGCGGTGGTTTCTTCAGTGTGCGTGTGTTGTCGTGAGGCGTAGGCTCCGAGTGTGTTTTCTTCGAAAACGTTAAACAAAGTTTTTGGTCATACCCACACACACACACACATACAAATACTTTTCGGAAAACGACTCAGGATGATGTAAAACGTCGAGAAAAGTGAAAATATCATGAAAATTTCACTTTCGATTTTCGGGGTCATTACAATAACTTCCCTATATCGGGAAGTTAAAAAGTCAGAAATTCGTGAAAACTTTACGTTTAATCTTTTCTGTAAAATAATTGATGAATTATGTACGAACCAAAAAAGTCACAAGACACCAAATATGTATTTTTCAATATGGAATAGAATTTGTTGGAGATGTTTTTCCCTAACTACAATATTTCATGAGATATAGCGTTATAAACAATTGAAATTGTTAATAACAATAGAACTAATTGTTATTTCACTTTCACACTTTTTTCCGGCTCTTTCACCATAGAGAGGCATCGATAAAAAAAATGAAAAGTTCGAGTTCGATTTTCTGTCTAAGATAATTAATTAATTATGCGTGTTAAGAAAAAAGTCAATAGATATGAAATGTGTATTTTTTTGCGGGGAACAACTTTCATTGAACACCTTTTTTCATATCTCAAACCGTTCTTGCGATAGAGCCATATAAACAATTCAATTTGTTAATAACAGGTGAACGAATTATTTGTTGAGAAAATCATTCCTTTCACGCGTCAATCAAAAAAAAAAAAGGAAATCCCTCCGGTGGTTCCGCCGGAAATGTCAAGCAATAGTAGATTACATACCTAGGCCAGTAAAGTAAGGAATGCCTCAGATCACATTTAGTTGTTGGCCGAGGCGAAGCCGAGGTCGACAATAATGTGATCTGAGGCTTTCTTACTTGCTGGCCGAGGTGTGTATACTATTTTTCTGCTCGACGAAGCCGGAAAGCGGTAACTTCGTTTAGCGCAGCGGCCCGAAAGTTACCGCTTTCTAGCCGGAGGGCAGAAAAGTTTTTTGTTTACACACATACATACAGACACCTCTCTGAAATCACTTCAGGATGATGCAAAACGTCGAGAAATGTGAAAATTTCATGGATCTGGCACTTGTCATTTTCGGGGTCATCACAATAACTTCTCTAGATCGGGAAGTTAATAATAAATGACTTATCAAGCAAAGAACGGACAAGAGAAGGCATCTCGACAAAGATCATACAATTAGTAAATGATTCAGTGGGAGACGTATTAAGCAAGCTAATGAATGAAATGATTGAAAAAGGATATGTACCAAGTAGTTGGAAACACTCCCAGGTGACACCAATACAAAATTATGAATTACTTTGAAACTAATAGACTGTTTATTGACCAGCAATACCGATTTAGAACGGGTCGATCATGTGAAAATGCAATTCAAGTACTAATATCGGAGTGGAAAAAACATATTAGTAGTGGAAAAATTGTGGGAGCCGTTTTTGTAGATCTGAAAAAAGCATTTGAAAGAGTTGATCGAGAATTATTACTAGAAACAATGAAAAAATACGGAATTACTGGTAAAGCTTGGCAGTGGTTTCAATTCTATTTATCGACAAGAACCCGAACTACTTATTATAACACTGGACAATCTCAAATGAGACCGGTGCCGATGGGAGTACCCCAAGGATCTGTACTTGGCCCTTTGTTAGTTTTCATTTATATTAACGATATTATAATAAGCAGTGGGTTGACCTGTGATATTCGACTATTTGCCGACGACATGGTGATTTTTGTATACGCCACGAATTGTATGGAAATTAAGATAGCACTGACAGAATCTCTACACATCCTAGAAAGGTATTTAGAAGCCAATAAGCTGAAAATAAATAGAAAAAAACTAAATTCATGTTGTTGCACAACCAAAGACATAAAAAATTGCAAAATATAATAACACAAAGTAAAGATGGAATTGAAGCAGATTGGATAATAGAGACGAAATATCTGGATGTAATGATTGATGCAAATTTAAGGTTCAAGAAACATCGAGAATATATAGTGAAGAAAATTGGAACAAAAATTGGAGTATTACAAAGGATCGGCATTCACGTCACTATATTAGCTAGAAACGTGATATATAAAAGCATAATCGCACCGCATTTGGAATATTATTTGACAATGAATGAAACCAATATTAGGGAGCTTCAAAGAATGCAGAATAGAGGAATGCGTGCGATCCTTCATTGTTCAAAATACACGAGAATAGAAGATATGTTGGAAGCACTGGGATTCATGGGTGTTGAACAGCGCATTAAGTGTAATGTAATTAATGATGCTAGGGCATTACAGTTCATTATAGCTAACAAAAAATATGGTGCGTCTAAGCTAACATCGCTATTCCCCAGGCTAGAGAATTATCACTAGCAGTAACTCTCTCATCTCGACAACGTTGCAAGGAACGTCCAATCATGGGCCCCTCAGCGTATATCTATGTGTGTAAGTCGAAACGACATGGCGTCAAATGATCCGGGTAAAATTCTGTTGAAAAAAAATGACAAAAAACTCTTCATATGGAAGCGAAAATGTGTCGGAAAATTTATCAACAGAGATTAAGCCAGGTGCAAGTGGGTAAAAGTAGTAAGGATTGTGTGAGTGTACAGATGAGGAAGAGAATGGCTGAGTCGAACATAAGTTTTGAAATTATTTGTGACACATTGCGAACTCGTCAAGAGAATGGCATAAATACACTTCTGGGTATTGATGAGAATGGGGTTGTAAAAGTTACAAAGAGCAAAAAATTATCCAAAGCATTGTTAATTTTTTAAAGAAATTTCCTGGGGGCATACAATTCTATACTTAAATTGAAGTTTACGAGTTGTTTGAGGGTTGAGATCCATGGAATGGCTATAAAGAGGTCAGAAATTTATTATGTCTCCACACATTTTTGTTATTTGTATGCTGACTGCCAAAAATTAATACAAACAAATTTGGTGTGATAAAAGTTCATGTTTGATGTAACATAAACCCAATGATCCTATGCCTTCACGTGTGGTAAGCCGGTATACCACCGATAGACATTTGAATTTGCTGCTACTGTCGCGCGTCACTGCGGTGTTGTCACGTTGAACGAGAGGGAGATTTTTTGTAACTAGACAGGTGAAATAACTCATTCAAAAATCGCAAAGCTTCCTAATGTTTTTAGAAAAAATTTTGAAAAATCTTAATACCTTTTGCGAGTACACCTAAAAAGGTTCAGATTTTTATCACTTTTTTTGACGTGATGCCCTATCATTCTTAAGTACATATATGAAAACTGGAGCGAAAAAATGATCCAACGGAATGAAATGAATGACGAATGTCGCATGCGAATGAGAACATTCAAGAATATGAAAAGAATGCGTCATAGTGAAATATGGCGAGAGCTGAAAAATTATGTGAAAGAAAAGTACCGTGCACACAAAATATAGAAAACCAAATGTAGCAAAAGCTAAATATATACCAATCAACCAATAAGGGCACGCGAAATAAAACGTGACTTGGTCCGATACATTATCGTGTATCTTGATACGATTCGAAAACGTTTATCCATTCATTTGTGCGAAGGGGCAAGGGGGGGGGTGTAAATTGACAATAGTCCAGTCTCTGAAAATATCGCAAGGTCCACAAAAATTACACATTCCTAAAGTTCCTATTAGTGACCAATGAGTATGGAATAGTCTAGACAAAGAGATTCGTACATTTTTCTCCAACATCATTATTTGCTGGAAATATTTCCATATTTCAGTATCCGGAGGTTTGAAATTTTGAGGACTTCCATTTGGGAGGTGGCTGCTCGAACCTATACCACTAATGACAGAGCACAAAAAAGTAACGTAGTGACCACTTTTTGCCCCGTGTCATCTTAGAGAAACACTGTTTTGTCTTTTGAAGTGAAACTTCTTATGGGAGGGTTTTGAAATCTCGATCGGCAACCTTTTTGGTGACGCTCGCTCTAACGTAGTAAGTAAGAGTGAGAGGCCTCCGGTAATCGAGCGAGAGTGAGACGGACTACCTTACGTCTCGTCTATCGGGCGAGAGTGAGAGGCCTTCGTGTATCGTGCGAGAATGAGACGGAAGACTTTCTGTCTTTTATGTCATTCTCTGCGTTCAGGCGGCGTCGCGATCGCGGAAAACAGCTGTTGGTTTCTAACATAGTGATCATAAGCAACGTATTTTGTTTTTGTGCGTGTCTTCATTACTTAAATCGACAGTTTTGTGCAAATATGCCGAAGTCGGGTGCAGAAAGGACAAAAACGTGGCGGGAGAAAAAACGGGCGAGTGAAGGAATTGATCAGAATAGAAAACGGAAAAAAAGTAGAACTGAAATTGAACGAGATAGCAGGGAACGGAGGCAAACACGTGCTAACCTCTTACATGACAGTGTGGACGATAGTGTAAATAATCCAGAGAATGAACTATTAGCAACGACTTCGACTCATCCTCCTCCTGATTGTGATGTACATAGTGGTGATCGATTACAATATTCAGACTTTAATGAGTTTAAAACTGCACATAAGAACTTCCACCGTGATTTTATAAATAATCCATTCGGTTTTACGTGTTGTGTATGTGATAGATTATGGTTTAAAAATGACTTGAAGACTCTATCCGTTGAAAATGAAATTCGTATTCAACAAAAATTTCCAGAATTCAGAAGTAATAATGAGCTGGCATGCACCAGCTGTCGCCAGGCTTTGAGGAGAGACAAAATTCCAACATTGTCGAAATTGAATGGCTTTGTATATCCCCCGATCCCTGCACATCTTCCGAAGTTAGATTTAGTGTCCGAGAGACTCATTTCTCCTAGAATTCCATTTATGCAAATTCGCAGATTGCGTCATGTGCATGGACAATTTGGAATTTTGGGGCAGGTGATCAATGTTCCAGTGGATGTCAATACAATGGTCAATCACTTGCCCAGGAACATTGACGACGATCACTGTGTTTACGTTCATATCAAGAGAAAAAAAATTCATCGATCAAGCTACTTGACAGGTTTAATAAACAAGAGAAATATTAAAATATGGCTAAGATGCTTAGTACCGAGTCCATTGTATCAACTGTACGACATCAAAGTTGATGAATCTTTCTTTAATGAGGATTGTGTCGTTCATCAGATACCTATAGATGAACTGAGTGAAGACATCCCAATGGAGGAGAGCCTGTTCGCTCAGCAACACACATTACTCTGGAATGACGATAAATATTTGAGGATTGCTCCTGGAGAAATGAATGTCCCTCACAGTCTATTATTTGATGAGCATGCAGAAGAGTTATCTTTCCCTACTATCTATCTCGGACAATTCCGGCGCTTTAGTGAAGATCTCAATGTGACTCCATTCATGATGGCTACCAGTGAGCTAAGGAGATCTGATCGACGTGGGGTTACACCTCATCATTTACTCTATATGGCAATGAAAATTATGAGGTTTAGAGTCCGTGACAGTCTATCCATTGCTTTTAAACACGTAGGTAAAGACACAAAAATTACACGTGAACAAATTCAATCAGAGGAGTATATAAATCATTGTATAGAAAGCAACTTGGCTTTTCTACGTTGTATCCCTAACTCGACTTGGTATTGGGCTGAAAGAAAGAGAGACTTATTCGCAATGATCAGACAACTCGGAAAACCCACGTTATTCCTAACTATGAGTGCTAATGAAGTTGGTTGGCCCTCATTATTACAATTATTATATAAATTGAAGAATAATGGAGCAGAAATTACAGAACAAGATGTTCAGGAACTCCATTATATTGAAAAGAGCACACTCATCAATGAAGATGCTGTAACATGTGCCATCTATTTTAATAAGCTCATCAATGTTATAATGAACATACTTCAGTCCAAAAAGTCTTCTCCCTTCGGGAAATATCTTGTTGTCCATTATTTTAAAAGAATTGAATTCCAGCATCGTGGGAGCCCCCATGCACACATTCTGCTATGGCTTGAGAATGCTCCAGCGGATCCACTAGGTGCTGACCGACTAAAAGCTATTGAACTAGTTGATACATTGATATCAGTGGCCACTTCAGACTCGTCGGGGAACATCAAACTACAGACACATAAGCACACGTTCACATGTTACAAAAAAATAGCTGCGAACGCTCATCAAAAATGCAGATTTGAAGCTCCATTCATGCCATGCAGATACACAACTATACTGACACCAATGCAGAAAGAAGAACCAGGATTCCACACGTATAAACAACATTACAACACGATAAGAACAAACTTAGAGAACAATGACTATGCTGATATTGATAGTTTCTATCAGGGAAATGGAATACTATCAGATGATTACTACATAAATGTGCTTCGAGCTGGCATCAATCGTCCCAGAGTATTTCTTAAACGTCAACCCATGGAAAAGTGGCATAATCCATTCAACCCATTCATTTTAAATATTTTGAAATCAAACATGGATGTGCAATTTATCACCGAAGAATACTCATGTGCTGCATACGTAGTGGAATACGTCAATAAAACTAACCGTGGAATTAGCAATCTCCAACGTAACATCACTGAAATAATGGATGAACAACCAGGGTTCGATATTGTCGAAATTACTAGGAAAATGAGCGTTCACATGCTAAATACTGTCGAAATTACCAGTCAGGAAGCTGCATGGTACCTTCTGCGTGAACCGATGTCAAAGTCTTCTTCAGTTGTTACCTATATTTCAACAATATGGCCGATCGAAAGACAAAGAATTCGAAAAACTCAGAAAGAACTCAATGAAATGGATGCCGATGATGATGCAACAAACATATGGAAAGAAAATTGGTTTGACAAGTACGAAAAGAGACCTGAAGAGCTAGAAGATGTCAATTTGGCCCAGTTTGTTGCTCATTACACACTGAATAATCAGGGGAATTGGACACGAAGGAAAGAACCTCGGATTATTCGGTACAGAAACTACGACATGGCTGATGATTTCAATGAATACAAACGGAAAATGGTGACTTTGTATATTCCATTCCGAGACGAAGAAAATGAAATTCTTGCAGAAACTAAATTCATACAGATTTACGACGACAACGAAATATTGATTTTGGAGCGACATAAAGAATTCTCATCGAATTTAGATATCCAGAAAACCATCGAGATATACCGAGAGTTATGTCGTGAAGATGAATTAAATCAAGATGATGATGCTGAAGGAGACAACGTAGGTCGCCTTTTTCCTGAAGCAAATGCTTTTCAAGAATTGTATAACGCTGACCACATAATGAACGACGATCTGCGGTTAGCAACACTTAACAAACTGGGTGCTATCGCAAAGAAGAGGGATAATTTAATGTCTAATGAAAAATTTTATGAACTAATGAGAATGGCCAATCAGAGGCAGAAAGCACTCCTGATGCATGTGATTGCTAATCTCCTCTCATCAAACCGATCACCACTCCAAGTTTTCTTCACTGGGCCAGCAGGATGTGGGAAGACATTCCTCATTAGACTCCTCATGGAAATTTACAACCGCTTCACCGATAATGATGGTTTTTGCAATGCTTACATCGCATGTGCATCAACAGGAAAGGCTGCAATAGCAATTGATGGTACGACAATCCACACTGCATTGAAAATATCCCTTTCCAAACTATTACCATTATCAATTGAAGTGGCTCAACAGTACAGAATGCTCTTCAAATACGTGCAAGTTATACTCATCGATGAGGTCAGTATGGTAGAAGCGGAATTGCTGTCTCAAATTGACGCACAGTTAAAACGAATAACAGGAAATTTCCAAGATAATTTTGGAGGAATGGATACCATTTTCATAGGTGATTTGCGTCAGTTACCTCCAGTGCGTGCTACACCCATCTATCAAGCAACAAAACGACGCATAGCAGCACCAACACTTTGGCGTGACTTGAAGTTCTATGACTTGGATAAAGTCATGAGACAAGCGAATGCTGATTTCTCCTCTTTATTAACTAAAATTGGAAATGGCGAAGAATTGGATCAAGAACAGATACACCTAATCGAATCTCGTTTGTATACAAGAGAGGAAGCAGATCGTCTTTGTCCACATGGAATTCGGCTATATTTGACAAATAATGCTGTAAACGAATACAATTTGCCAATTCTTAATTCTGCAGAGAATAAAACAGTCTCAATAGCTACTGATGTATTCACCGGCTGCCATAATGCTGAGCAACAATCATTTGTACGACAAAAATTGCATAAAAAAACGGTAATAGACACTGGAGGTCTGCCCTACGAGATAATACTCGTGTTAGATAAATGGTATATAATAACAACCAATCTGGATGTCTCGGATGGTTTAGGAAACGGCGCAGTTGGTAAACTAGTTCATATCGAAACTGATGAGGCAGGGGCAGTAACTCGTGTGTGGCTGGAATTTCCAGATTCACCAAAGACGGGGCAGAAGATCCGGAGAAAAGCTGCTGCGTTCATCCAAGCAAACAACATCAGCCACACGGCAGTTCCCATTGCACGAAGAACTTCTACGATATATATGAACAATAATAAAACGATTTTCGTCAAAAGAAATCATCTGCCATTGGTATCAGCGTGTGCTATTACTATCCACAAGTCTCAAGGTGGTACGTTTAATCAAATCGTCTATGAATACGAAAAGACACATTCACAACAACTCCTTTACGTAGCCTTGTCCCGTGTCACAAGTATACAGGCATTGCACATCGTTGCGAAGGATGGAAAGAACAAATTTTGTCATGGACGGAAAAAAGCTCAATCAATGGACGAGCTACAATCAGAATTTAGAAGATTATCAACAAATCCATTGATAACTTTGACTGACATTCTCCGAGAGTTCATCAGCAGACCAGGCTTATCAATAACAACCCTCAATTGCCAAAGCTTAGGAGCTCATAGCGGAGATTTCAATGATTCGGTGATTCTACGTTCTAATATATTGATACTTTCAGAGACGTGGAAGGAAAACGATCAAGGAATTGATGTTCCCAATTTTAATTGTGTTGTACAGTTCAAAAGACATAATGTGAGAGCAGGGGGTGTCGCAATACTTTGCAATACTGCTCATGGAACGAACATCATGACACCCAATATGGACCTGAACTTGAAACAACTAGAATCGCTTTCAATTGGGTTGTCATCTGTTGGAGAAATGTGTGCAGCTGAATGTCGCACAGAAAGCGGACAGCGGATTATGCTTATAGCACTCTATATTTCACCAAATCAGAAGATGGCGAAAATAATAGAGTTTATTCACCTTCACTTGCTGCCGTATACTCCAGTGGGGGCTGCAGAAGTTGGAGTAGAGCTGGACAAAATACCTATGGTTCTAGGTGGAGATTTTAATGTTAATTTTGCTTCAGAGGATTCCAGGCCATTAATTCAGTTCTTGCAACAGAAATTGTCATTGGAAATGAACAATTCACCAATTAAATCGACTACACGCCATGGTACCACGATCGATGCAGTTTTCTCACGTTACATCGAAAAGTTGGAGTCAAGAGTCTTCATTACCCATTTTAGTTACCACAAACCTATCATTTCGTTCATGAAGAGTCTACCAGAGAATGAAGGTGAAGCTGATTGAGATTTAATTCATCATATTCATACTAATATTATTGTATCTTGAAAAAAGTATAATTATTATGATGAATAAATTAATATTGACTATCAAGAAGTGTTTGACACGTGATTAAAATGATTCCTCTCCCTCTAAACATAGAAAATTAAATAATCCTTGCCGATCCAATCATTCAGTTTCACTTCTATCGCGTGTCTTCATGACACACAATTTTTTTTCTTTGGGACGTACATTTTCAACAGGTGCGTGGGCCTAAATTTTCCATGGATTTGAGTTTTTTCTCACAAATATTTGTTACTGCACCCGCAGGGAACTTACACTTCATCATGTTATGGGTTCTTTATTTAACGGTTGTTATATACGGATCATAAGAAGGATACATGACTTTTTCAACTAGTGGTGTGCAAATGTGTGTATGTGCAGATGCCTCGGCTCGCATACAAAAATATATATCCTGAAAATACCTGTTGAGATATACAGGGGGTCCCAAAAATATAGGCTGCTCCGGAAGTGATGGGTTCAGGTGGTGATTCTGAACAGAATATTCTTTCTCCACTTTTTGATCTGAAGCTCCCCTGAGACGGATAACCAGTGATACAGAAAGAAAAAGAAATATGGAAGCCGTCCCTACGCCTTGGTCTAATCTAGCAGAATGACCTTCTATATTCTACTGTCCCCAGATCACGACAGAACAGAGTTCGGCGGGAACCGCCAACCAGGACGGACGCACTCGCTCGTTCCTGTTCAATGTTCCACCCAAAGTTTCTCACTTATCTTCACCATAATCCCTATTTTACAATTATCCTTCTCCATTCCGTTCCTTTCCCAGTACAAATGAAAAAGTTGTTCTCTTTATTGGCGTTCCCATAACTAATAGCAATTTTGAACAATTGCCGTCGTTCTCCAACCAATCTACCTCCTACTATGGGCGTCATATGACGTCATTTATCTACCATACCGGCTGATGACAATGTCATCAGCAAACCAGAGCAACGTCCATATAGAGAGACAATTTTTTCAATAGGGATAACGGCGAAGTTGCCATTGGAGCAAGACCCAACTAGAAAGCAAAAGGAGAAGATACGACAGAACATCTGCGAAGCAATACTTGGTTGGGTAGGCGACGGTAGCCATGGCTTCCTAAGTAGCAGAGTCGAGTCTTCTGCGGCACAAACATTTTTTGTTTATTCTAGATCTTTTCTAAGGTGCTCCTCGCGACGCAGGTCCCGCAGAACCTCCATTGCACAATCGCTTGTCACATTCCATGCTGCCTCTGATGACAGCACAAGATTTTGAGCATTAATGAGTTTGCCTGCGTTCGTTTTCGATATACATCGTTGCACGTTGAAACACGCACATGCAAAAAAAACATGTTCCGCATTTCCATGAATTCTCTGACACTTTGGACAATCCGGGGAATCCTTATGCTTGAATTTGCGAAGTTAGCCCCCAAAGCACCCGTGTCCGGCGAGCCTCTGGGCTAGTTGATCATTGACTTGTCCATGTGATCGGTCAAGCCAAACATCCAGCTGCAGTATTAGTCGATTACTCCACCGGCGTTCCTCGAGGCGTTCCACCGTACCTGCCATCGCTTAATACTGTCGTTTTGTTCTTCTTTTCTCAGTTCCGCCTGGTTCAGGTTAGTTGATCTTGTGCGGGTATGGACGCACCGACGCTCCTCCGCTAGAACCTCGATAGCGTCGTTAGATACTGCCCGGTATGGGCTAACCACTCCAAGGGAGCTCACGCTGTACACTGGAAAAAATTGCCGTCGAGATGGTTGGCTTCGTAATGCATCAGTCCATATAGGAATACTTTTACGTCACAATTACGCCAAACTTACCTCTAGATAATTCTGGTAGAAATCGTGATGTGACTGAAGTACCTTTTTAAGCCTACCTTTCGGAAATAGCTTTCGATAAGTGGGGTAATTTTCCAATTAAGATTAAAATGACTCAATTACACGATTAATTTTTAATTTTACGACCACGTATTTATTGATTATTACAAATTCCTTTTTAATGTACTGATTACAGATTGTGATTTATTTCGTTCCTTTAATATTTTGGATTATTACAGGGGTTTGAATTATTAAAATTTCTGTTTAATTGGATTTTTCCCGATTTGTTCCTTACAATTTAATTCCTTTATGGGACCCATACAACTTTTGCAATTCCAAAAATCCCGGAGAAGACAATCCGCGGAATAATGCAGATAACGGTACTTAAAGTCTACTTACATTTCTGGTTCTTGATGATCTTAATTAAACAATAAAAATGGCTGTGCTGCTGATTGGATTTTTGCTTTAAATTATAAACAACCTATGAGTATGATGATCAAATCAAGATAATGACAAACGGGAATTACAAAAAAAAAATCTTCCGATTCCGAATTTCACGCGAAATTATATGAGGATCAAGCTTTAATCCTGGGTTAATTTGAAAATATTTAAATCAAGTCATTATTTTATAAAGTAGAAATAGTGGTGATTAATCACTTCAAAAGGTTAGATTTCAATAATAAAAATAAATAAATGGGAAAAAATGGTAATCCAAAAAAAAAAATCAAAAAAAATTCTCAAAGAAAATTTCGTTCCAAAGATTCAAAAAAAAATTTTATTAATCAAAAAAAATTTTATCAAAAATTTCAAAAATCAAAATGAATTTCAATCAAAATTTCAAAATCAAAAATTAAATTCAAAATCAAAAAAAATAAATTCAAAATCAAAAATATTTTTTTCAAAATCAAAAATTTTCAAATTCAAAAAAAAAATCTTTTTTTTTTTTTTTTTTTTTTTTAAAAAAAAAATTTAAAAATTAAAAAAAAAAAAAAAAAAATTTCAAAATCAAAATTAATTTCAAAAATAAAAAAAAATAAGTTCAAAAATCCAAAATATTTTTAAATCAAAAAAAAAATTTCAAAATTCAAAAAAAATTTTTTTTTTTTTTTCAAAAATACATTTCAAAATTCAAAAAAAATTTTAATCAGAATAATTTTAAAATCAAAAATAATTTCAAAATCAAACTATTTTCAATCAACAAAAATTTCAAATCAAAAAAAAATTTCCAAATCAAAATGAATTTTTAAACAAAAAAAAAAAAATGTTCAAAATCGAAACAATTTTTCAATCAAAAAAAAAATTTTAAAATAAAATTTTAACAAAAAAAAATCTTTCAAGATCAAAAAAAATTTTTTTGAATCAAAATAACTTTTTAATCAAATAAAATTTTTTCACAATCAAAAAAAATTTTTATCAAAAAAAAAATTCCAAAAAAAACCTTTTCAAATCATAAAAATTTTAATCAAAAAAAAATTTTGGTTATTAAAATTTTTGTTCCAAAATTTAGTCAAAAAAAAATTTTTTCCTAATTGGATTTTTAATTCCACCGGTTGTATGTGTGGAGCGCGGTGGAGGGGGAAGTCGGAGCGAAAGCCTCGCTCGGCCGCTTATGGGTGGGAAGAGGTGAGGCGCGCGGGGAAGTACTGCGCGTAAAGCGCAAAGGTTTTGCTTCTCTCTCTCTCTCTTTCCCTTCCTTTCCTTTTCTTCCCCCTTTATATAAAGAAAAATCTTTTTTTTTTCATTTGTTCTTGCAAGAAAGTTAATTAACTTTTTATGCAATTAAAATATATAAAAAAAAAATTAAAACTTTTATACAAAAAAAATCAAAGGGGGGTTTTTTTTTTTTTTTTTTTTTCCAAAAAATTTTTTTTCAACGACCCTTATTCAAAAAAAAATTTTTTTTTTTTTTTTTTTTTTAGAATTTTTGGGGGAACTTTTATCAAAAAATTTCAAAAAAAAATAAATAAATTTTAAAATTTTGGTTTTCCCACTGGAGTGGAGAGAGAGAGAGAAAAATTTTCTCACGCCCGAATGCGCGCTTGCGCACTGAAATGTTGGGGTTCGCTCGAGGGAAACCTTATTTAAATTTTCAAAAAAAAAATTTTCATTAATAAAAATCTAACCTCTTTTATTTTCTTTTTTTTTTTTTTCCTTTCAGAAGAGTCGAAATTTTTGATTCTCCCACACACACACAGACTAATAAAACGGAATTGATTTTTTTTTTTCTATTAGTAGTAGATTCTTTCGGAATCGGAAAAAGGGAAAATTTAATAATTTGGGAGATAAAATTTTTATTACCGGAAGGGTTGAAATCGGAAAGCGAACTGAGGGATAATGAGTCCCTCGATTTTTGAACTCACAAATTTTTAGTTCATTAATCCGCCGGCGGATTAATGTGGGTGGCAATATGGCACTCGTATGCCAATTGCGCAAGAGGGGGGAGGGCGCTGTGCACAGAGGGTGCGCAGAAGACGCGACGCGTGGGGAAAGCAGGCGCGGCCACTTGTGGGTCCTGCGGGGTGCGGGGGAACGGTGGCGTGATGTCACCTGAAACCCTACATCCTGCATGATCCATTGGAATGCCCTTATCTTCTCAAATTGAGCCACCCATTGTTTTACAAGTTGTAAAACAATCGGTGGTTTCCTTTAAAATTCCTTAACCGTAACTTAATCCCTTTTTTTTTTTTTATAACACAAAAATTTTTTTTATTCAAAAATTTTGTTGAAAAGAGAGAAACTTACTCCAAAATTTTTCCCGGTTTTCCTTTTTATTTAACTCAAAAAATTTTTTTTCCAATTATGTATTTCCAGTTAAAAGGTTATTTAAATTCTTTTTTTTTTTTTTTTTCGTTTTGGTTTTTATTTGTTTATTTTATTTATTTGTTTATTTATTTATTTGTTTATTTATTTGTTTATGTATTTATTTGTTTATTTATTTATTTATTTGGTTATTTATTTGATTGTTTATTTATTTATTTATTTGTTTATTTATTTATTTGTTTATTTAGTTGAGCAATTTTGCCCGTTACGTCGTGACGTAACAATACCATATGGTAATGTCGACGTAACACCTGACGATAGCAAGAGCCTTCTCCTCTGGTTTGACTTTCTAATGTTCGGGATCAGTCTTGCAAGGGCAGTCTACCTGCCTCACTGCTTGCATGTTGGGCTTGTCTAAAATTAAGTCGGGCATCAATCATAATTCCGAAGTACCGTATGTAGGGCTGGGAAGTTAATTCGTGCTCTCCGGCTTGCAGCGTGGTTGTCTCCAACTTCTTTCGGCTTATGATGAGTAGTGCTTTGGTCTTATGCCCACCGTATCCAGCATGCAGAGTGGACGATTCGATGACGGCTCGTTCGGCGGCTTTTTTCCTTAGGAAGATGTACAAGTCTCGGTTGCTTCCATCTGTTGGGGAAGATTCTTTCCTGAATGCAAGCATTGTACATTTCGAGAAAAATTCCAGGTGCTACATTAATGGCTGCCTTCTGTGCTATGTTCGACACATCATCGAGACCGAGGGCCTGGTGGTGGCCCAATCGAATACAGGCCTGCAATAGTTCATCAGCTGTAATCGGTGGAATTTCGTCGTTTATACCTTTCTTTACATACGTTCCAGTAAGACTCGATTGTTGAAGAAATGACAATTCTCTACAGCAGCTCAGGGCACGTCGGTGATGGCATCGGTTGACTATTCAGTCGCGCCATAACCACCTTGTACGGTCCACCCCAAGGATCCTTGTCGACTTCCTCCAATAGCTCGTTCGAACAGGCTCGTTTGCGAAGCTTTATGGCCTTGCTGAGTTTACGCTTAGCGGCTTTATACTTCACTTCGAGGCTTTCGGGATTGGACTTCTTCCTTGCGCGTTGCCAAGGTCTCCTCGCTGCCAACCATTCCTTGCGAAGGGTCGCAATTTCATGGCTTCACCAATACACCGGTGGCCGTCGGTTTCTGCTTTCCCGGGCATAGTCGCATCGCAGGAGTCGGTGACTCTCCGCACGGCTTTCTCCTTCTTCGTCTGCTTTTTCTGTGCTATTTTTACCACTTATTGGGTCACCAAATGACGGCTTCATTGCTAGTATCGGTAATGCAGTTTTGGGTATGTACGTTCCTGTAGGGTTCCGAAATGACGGCAACATCAATCTTTAAATCTCGAACCATCTGCGTCAGCAGATCGTGCGCAGTGTGCAAGGTTCACTATAACACTCGCACTATGGCTGTGTACGGATTTTCTGAAGTCCACTTTGGTAGAGTGGGTTTTTGATACTACCAGTTACGTGGGCATGGTCTTCCGTGGGCTCCAGTTCTAGGCATAGAACGCATGTCGGAGACGCTTTACAATCCGAGCTTTTGTGCCCTCTTTCGCCGCATTCAAAGCACAGGTCTGGTCGGTCACTGGGCCGTTAATTGCAAGGGATTGCAATTAACGATATTAGGCTCGTAGTGCCAACACTTGAAGTACTTTAGGGGCTTGACCAGTGTCACTATGCGGGCATATACCAGACTTATTCGTATTCTAGTGCCGTTACTCAGTATATTCCTTGCAGTAGCGGCAGGGAGTACCACCGTGGCCGATTGTGTCCCACTGCATGCCTTGTGAACCCGACTCGAGTTTTTGAACCTCATTCTAGCTCCTGGTGGCTCATACTAGTAGTTATTCCAAATTTAAGGGTTCCAAATGGTAGTTATTCCCGACCTAGCCGTCCAGAGGTTCAAACGGTAGTCGGTACAATCTCAAACCAGCCTCATACACCTCAAATCTCGATCGGAAGGGAAGCTCAATTGAGCCTTTCTGAACCTCAAGTTAGCCTCATCCAACCTCTGATAATTTGGCCTTCCCTTTGAATATTTTTTAAATATATATTCATCTTTTTTTAGTATGCTAGGAAGGTGGCGCGGTTCGCGCGCGCTAGCTACTTTGTATGTAGTTCGTATTAAACCAGTATTAATGACTTAATGACTAATATATTATCCCATCGAAGTATTATCTCAAAAAATAATTTGCTCTATCCCAAAAAAAGTTCGAAGATAATTTGATGACAAATAATTCCACTAGTGAGTGGACACTTATCGAACGTGTCCTTAGTCAGGTAAGTAGTACATTAAAACCGATTAATTCCATTCATTCCATTTTTGTTCTATTTTCACCCTAAAAGGAAATCTTTGGTTTTTATAGCAATTCAATTATAATTATATGACAACTTCATATTGTTACCATAAAATAATTTGGGTTCGGTTATCAGAAATGGTAATTTATATTCCATTTCTATTTTTTGCTGTGAAACATCTAATGCGGCCGGTGGGATCGGAAAAATTTGCTCTCCTGATAGGCAACTTTCCTTGTTGAAACTATATAGATATACTCCACTGCTTACTGATCGCCCCCTCTCTGCCATCGACGAAAAGGCGCCTGAACAGGCATTTAACTACAAAAGCGTTTTAAAAAATTTGAAAAATTTTCAATAAATTTTGAAAAAATTGTGAAAATTTCGGAAATGTTTGGAAAATTTTGAATTTTTTTTTGGAATTTGACAAAGTTTTGGAAAATTTTGAAAAAACCTTCCAGAGATTTGAAAAAAACCGAGTACTTGAAAATTTCCAATAAGGCTCAAGAAATCGTCGCAAATTATGGATCAATTTAGATCAAAATTAGTGTTTGCATGTTTCACATCTACCAGGTGTCCCATGACGCCTCACTTTTTTCTTCTTCTTTCGTTCCCATTTGTGATTGATTTATGATTTTTCTCAATTCTTTTTTTCAGGAAATTCCTTTTTTTTCTGCGTACAATCCCCTTCTTGTATAACTCTAGTTGATTCGCAAGTCGCTACTCAAGGATCTTCCTTGATTCTCCTATGCAAGCCATTGATGAAGAAAGAGAGTAATACTGCTAGTGCAAATTCATCGAAAAAACTGAAGATAGCGCAAAAGCATTGACAAACAAATATGTTGAAGGAAGTATTTCTACCCTTCTATTGTTTGTCATTTTGTTCATTATTTTCTTCCTTCGTTTTCAGGATTAAAATACCTCTGGCATCTCTCCTGGTCCAACTGATTGAGTCTACGATTGTTCCAACTAACCAATGAATTATTTATTGACTGATAAAAAAAGGCTAAACTGACGGAAAAATTCTTGTTTTGACCTTTTCATACTTTTTTCATGTTCACAAAAAAATTAGTAAAAATCAACTTTGAAAAAAAATTATACATGAATTTTTTTCAAATAACTCCACCTATCTATCACTTTTCGACCGGAAATCTTCGTTTATTCCATAAAAATTGATTAGTGTCATGTTCGGAGATTTTTTTGCTTCCGAATGGAAGCATTGCAATCGGGCAATTTTTACTTTCGCTAATTATATTTGTAAACGATATATAATGGTTTGAAACGTTAAACTACGAAGTTTGAGCATGGTGTCTGTATGTATCAATTTTTTTCGAAAATCTTGACTTACAAAATTTAACATAAAACTGACTAAATTTTGAGAATAAAATCTGAAAAATGATCAATTATAGGTATTGAGTACATATAGCTGTGGGCGCAATTTCAGTGAAATCTGTACGCAAGTTTCTTAGAAATCGACTTTTTTTGTTTTTTCTTCGATCGCTCATATCACAGAAACTAATGGATATTTTTTAATTTGTTTTTTATCAAAATGTGCGTCTCAATAAGATGCAGGGAATGGTTGAAAAACATCTAGTAGGTTGGTCACAAGAAATTGGAGATATTTCAATTTTTCTGTTTTTTATCGTTTTCTTTGCTTTTTGCTGTTGTACCCACGCTATCATCCGCAAAAATTAAGATAAACACTTGAAATTTGTTTCATTAGTCGTATCATTAGTTTTCTAGATTTTAATTTTTTTGTTTTCATGGATTTTATTTCATTTCTCAATAATTATTCAACCCATTTTGTCGTTTTCTTTACAAAATGTGTGCCTTGACGAGATCTATGATATGGCTGAAAAATATTGAGTCAATTAGTTCGGGTACTATGAGATTCTCATATTTTTTAACTTTTGACTTTGGTTTCACTTTTTGTGTTTGTTTGCACTCTAGCGTCCGCCAAAATCGTGATATAAACTTGAAATTTGGAACAAGGGTTCCTCTTGTTGGGATGAAGAACTCTATTGAATGGCGATTTGATCGTATCATTAGTTTTCCAGATTTCAATTTTTTCATTTTCACGGTTTGTATTGTATTTCTCGATAATTATTGAACCGAATTTGTTGTTTTTTTTTCAAAAGGTGTGCCTTGATTCGATCTATCATATGGTTGAAAAACATTGAGTCTATTAGTTTGGGTAATATGACATATTGCTTTTTTTTAAATTTTGACTTTGGTTTTACTTTTTGTGTTTTTTCGCACTCTAGCGTCCCCAAAGATTGTGATAAAAACTTGAACTTTGGAACAGAAGTTTCTTTTGTTACGGCGAAGAACCGTATTGAATGGCGATTCAATCGCATCATTAATTTTCTAGATTCCAATTTTTTCATTTTTACGGTTTATTCATTACTTCATTTCTCGATACGTATTCATCCGATTTGTTCCCCACATATGAGCTTTAACGAGATGTATGAAGTGGTTGAACAAAATTGAACCAATTACTTTGGGTAATATGAGATATTCCTGTTTTTGCTTTCACTCGCCTGGAAAAAGCTTTTTCAATACTGGAACATTTTCATTTTGTGTGCAATCGGACCATTCGGAAGCTTACCACCAATGAAATTGGGGGATATAAAAAAAACGGTGACATATTCGACACATTCGAATGCGGGGACCCGATGACCGCCTGCTTGTTTTAATATGTGACCGCGCGCGTGAGCGAATTTCTCATCATTATATTTTTTTTAGAACAAAATGAGACCTGCAAAAAAGGGTCAATGAGACTATCATCAACTCGAAGTGGAATAAATTAGTAAAAATACTAATACGATTACAATCATAGTAACGCATCTCTGCATACCAGTGAATACCTATTTTCAAGTAAAGAAAAACAACAACTCACTCTGTTAAATTCTCCTAAATAAAATCTCCTGGTCAATTTTCCAATTGACTTTATCGATTGACACTTTCGGCAACTAATTGCAATTTCATTTGTGGTTCATTGTTTAACAATGAGTATAGTTGTTACATAGTCACATATAATTGTCCATGAGTGAAGACACTTCTTCTCAAATCAATTGCAATACGATCGAACGTCTGTCCATGATACTTATTAATTGTCATTGCAGAAGCTAATTTTATTGGAAACCATCGACGAGTGAATTCAAAGGGATACTCGTTCTCACATTTGAAAATTATTCTATGTATGAATACTATTTCATTTTTTTTTGTCGCCCGTCAAAATTTCACATTTTAATACATTGTTTTGCATTCCTATAATTAATAACCGTGTGCCATTGCATAGTCATTGTCGAATATTTAGATGTCTAATTAACATCACCATAACAAATTTTCTCAGTCGTAACTCATGAGGAGGCAAAGATCGAAGCATTAAAGTATTGAAATATTCTGGTAAGAGAGTTTGGTTAATCTCTATATTATTATCGCAATTTTCTGTACTATCTACACTTGTATATAATTGTTTTGTATATACATATAATGAATCTATTATTCATTGATTGATTTCATTCACATCCTCATTTCATGCAGAAAGGATTGCGATGGTCGCAGCAGTGGTACTTCTTCTTGTTCAAAACCGTCCCATACGTTTCTATGACAATATCGTCGTTTTTATTTGCTATGTAATTTTCCGGGA
This sequence comes from Asobara japonica, assembly GCA_026005395.1. Classification (NCBI taxonomy): domain Eukaryota; kingdom Metazoa; phylum Arthropoda; class Insecta; order Hymenoptera; family Braconidae; genus Asobara; species Asobara japonica. The sequence goes on from BQMI01000174.1 coordinate 93,702, forward strand.
GATCCAAATTATCATTTTCGTCGTTTAAATTACCGGTCCCCATTTCTATCAAATAATTGGAGTAATATTTTCACTTTCTAAGGTTCTCATATTCTTCTTCGAGGTGAATATTCTGAAAAATTTCCATAATAGACTATATGTTATAGATAGGCGGACTGTTTCACGACGTGTTCCCCCCGCAAGTACCGGAAGTAGTTGCTGGAAATCTCCGCCAAAAATGAACACTTTGCCTGCAAATACTATATTGTTAGCCATTATATCTCTGAGTAGACGATCAATGACATCCAAACAGTACTTCGGAGCCATTGGTGCTGCATCGCATATGAATACATCTGTTTCTTGTAGTTCTCGTGCTTTCTTAGTGTTCACTTTAATATTTGACGTAGAATGCTGATAAAGTGGAACAGATAATGCAAATGTTTTGTGAACTGTTCTTCCTTTCGGTAGTACGGTTGCGGCAATTCCTGTAAATGCTATTGCCATGACTTTCTTTCCTTAAGCGCTCAACAAATGGCATAAGGTGTCATAGATAAATGTTTTTCCCGATCCTCCTCGCCCATTTATATAGAAGCATGTACAACGTTCTTTATCGTTCACATTTTCAATATTCGTTATTATTTCATTGAAAATCGTGATTTATTCTTCATTTAATTGATCATATGCCTTTTTGCCTTTTGTCAATAATTGTGCAAAATCAATTTCTTCTACCTCATCCTCATATGCATCCAATGTCAGGCATGTTGCTGTATTCCGTTAGAGTTTTATCTTCCTCATTCAATACTTTCTCAATTTCCGATAAAGCTCCGTTCTCAGCTGCTGCAGGTGTCATTTTTCTGTAAAATCATCAGACATTGAACTTTTAAATTCATCCCAGGCTTTATCAGAACATGATGGTTGACAGTGGATCAGAATACAAGCATATAGCTGTCTTAGTGGTTTGGGCATCGTTCCATACTTCCCCTTCTATCATTACTCTGTTCCACTTATAGTCATCCTCTATCAGACCTCTTTTCTTGCATACATCAGTGAAAGTCGAGCATAAGTTTCCATTTACAGTTCGGAGATCTTCATAACTTTGAGCGCCTCTAATATTATATAGCAATAAATGCAAATGGAATAAGTCAAGATTTGATTCACTGACAGAATATATTCTTCCAATTGTATTGAAACTTGATCATCTCTTTCTCCATCCGATGATTGTATTGTCGATTTTTTTTTATCAAGTGTTTAGTGTGTAGGAATATCAATGTAGAAATAATGTCTGGCCTCCTCGTCTCTGCCATTTAGGGCGAAAAAATCTAAGAGCATGTTGTTCTGTTCTAATGCGTCATTGAAGTCGCACTCTTCTCCTCCAGGATTTATTGTTATGTTTTGCTGGTTGGGGAGATGTATAGGTAAACGAATAACAGCGTTACTTTTATCGTGTAGTTTTTTTTCAAATAGACGCCAACATGCTTCAACAGGACCGACGACGAGTTTCAATATGCTGCATAACGAGTATCAATATGCTGTTTAACTTCATCATGTTCAATTATATTTATGCTTGAATCTTCTTGTATTATCACATCTGCTGCATCATGCGATTTGTGAATGTATTTATAGAAGTATTTGACAGCTCTGGTATTCGATACCGCTTGGACATTACAGTGATAATCCAACTGCAACAAAATCTCCGGACAGTAAGGTACAACATGCCTATTATCTACCACATAACCATGCTATTTTTCATAGTATTCATCAGTATCACGTCTTCGATAACAAGGGTAACCATCTTCATTCAGCGTCTCACTTTGATATCCTTTGGGGGAATATTTAGAACCTTTGTTGTCTACTAAACACCAATCACCACAGGGTCCATGAATCATATTTTTCATAACTATATTATAAAAATCTGGCTGTTCATCTCTGCCAGGTATTTCAGCAGAAATAAATCGGTCGCCTATACAGAGTCGAGTCAATTTCCAATCTTTATGCACATTCACCAACAGATGAATATGAGACAAGCCACGTTTTTGGAATTCGATAACATAAACATAGGCTGTGACTTTTCCGAACAATTCTGGAACGGTGATCAGATCTAATAAATAATTTTTCTTTAACTCGAAAACTCGTGCAATTAAATCAAGTCGATCATATAGTTGTTGTCCTGGAAGAATATTGTTCACAATTTCTCGCCATTTTGGATTGCAGGTCATGAACAGTGATGAATACATCGGGTTTTCCATATTTTCGCACCATCGCCATAGCATCTTGATAATTTTGTGCCATACTTCCAGGAAAGGCAATGAAAGTCGATGGTAATATAACTATTTTTCCAACTGCCATTTCCGATTCTTTGCCTCTTCCCTCCAAATAATCTATGAGTCCTTGATTCCACATCTCAGCTTTTTTTTAATTATTTGCAATGAATGTCGTACGGTCTCGTTCTACTTTGACATAATTTTCAACTATCCATTATTGAAATAGTTTACGGCCGTTGATAACAGGGATAAATTCATTTCTTACCGCAATTAATTTTTTTACATTTCATTCAATATTCGCAATTCAATACCACAATATCCACAATTTCACAATCGAATATTGCGGCCCCTGATACTCGGCGTCAGGTGCCGCCCCTGACTTACTGCCGCAGCGCGCTGGGGATTCGTTGTCTTTGAACTGGTTTATCTCTGTGATTAACTATTTTATGCAGGACAGGTATTGGACTTTAAGATTCCGATATCGATCTCTCTCCCCCCCCCCCCCCCGTAAAGGATGACGGTCATGCCTGGGACACCCTGTATATGGGGGTTTCCACGAAAAAGATGATTTTCTACATCGAGAGTTGATCAATTCTTTATCATCATAGAGACAATTTATCTTACTTATTCGCACACGTTATGTCCTGCTACCATCTACATTTTTTTACCTGATAGAACTCTCGCGTCAAAAAGGACAGGAGAAAATCATCAGCCGCTTGATTTATTCATTGTCAGGTGTACTCCCCACAGATCAGTCACATGTTAATTTTTTTATGAGAAAAAAATAATCAAATGCGTTCCTCATCATTAATCATCAAAACGAGAATTCATTGTACTGACTCTAATACGTGATGTCTTTCCTTCTTCTACATACTTTGATCCGATATCATTGCACCAAAAAGACAGCAAACAAATATCAACTGTGGGATTATATGCTGATTAATATATGTGCCCCGTCAAACATTAATTTTCACGCCGAAAATAACAAAATAGACGTTTTGGTGACTATAACCTTATTACAACCCGAATTTCACTTAATGACTCTTCAAGTATACCTATATACACCTCAGGTAACTCAGGTAGAAAAGACCGCAAAAGCCAATACCTTCTAATCATAACAATACCGGTCAATAACAACAACGTATATAAAATGACACAAACTTCAGATCACACTTCATTTGTATTCACGGAATGGAACACTAAAGTTATTCAAGAAAAAATACAAATTTAATTTTTTTCTTGTTGTAAGTTTCATAACTCAATGAAAAAAGATAGCAATTAGAAAATTCCTACGCCATACTGAAAATATTACGATATATCAACACAAACTCAACTCAAAACTACAAAAATAAAGGTCAAATTCAGAGTGTGCTAATAATGGGGAAATCAGGAAAAAACCTCGATAACTCTCACGAACCTCCCTGCGTCACGAGCACAATCCATTGACTCAGGGCATCATGGCAGGTGATTCAGGGTATTATGGGACAGCACCAAATTTTGAACAATCGCCATTGAAGAGCTCCTAATTCGAGTATTCGACCCACATGAATTAGTTGGACTTTGCCCAATTATTATGAAGAGTAAATTAATGACTTTTTTGGAAATGAAGAAAAAAATCATAAAGAAATCTTTTTATCTTCTGCATTTGAAAAGACCAAAAAAGTACCTAATTATTCCGTAAGAATTTTTTTTGCCTGCATTATGAAAAGGATGGACTGCTAATTCGACGCTCCGATTTTGAAAACCGCGATTTTTCATGTTTTTATGCGAGCACTAAAAAAACGGATTGAATGCCGAAAAAGCGCCTAATTGGCACCGAATTATGAGCCCGGTGCAGACCCGATTTGAGTACAGTAGAGCTCCCTTTATTTTCCGAGCTCGGGGGGGGGGGGGGGGGTGACCTTGAATCAATTTCGTGGAGAAAAAAATTAAGGAAGCCCCCCATTCTGCCCACTGGTTGGTTGGCGTGGTGGGGGTTGTCGGGAGCGGAAGGGGAAATAAGAGCAGAAGTAAACGGACTATGTATCAAAAGTAAATCGATTATGTTTCATGCGCAGTCTGGAGCGCATGACGTCGAAAACAAGGATAGACAAAGTACGGGGAGTGGGAGAAGGTTTTTGAGGGGAGACAAGTCGTGAGGGGAGTACAGCGAAAATAAAGGAAGCGGAAAATTAAGGGAGCTCTACTGTACCTAGGACTGCCAACTCGATACACCTAATCGGAATCGACCGCAGAATTTCCCTTTTGAGGATCGTCCACGTGAGATACACGTGTTAAGTCATCATTGTCCATTTTGGTTTCGTCGGTTGTTATAGGGACCCCACCCTTGGTTTCGGGAGTTAGGTTTCTCCCATGTGTGTATATGTGTTTGTATGTTTGTATGTGTGGAATCGGAATTTTTAGTTAACGATTTCTCACGAACGGCCCAAACGATCCGGGTCATCGAGGTCTTATGCGGAGCGTCTTCTTGGAAGCTAGATCGGATTAGTTTTTTTGTCTAAATTGACCGAGCAGTTTTTTTGTTATTAACAATTGAATTGTTCACAACGCTCCATTGCAAAAATAGTAAAAGATACGCCAAAAAGTGTTAAGCAATAATAGCCCTGGAATTGGACATGCATATTCAAGTTCTAATTACTTTTGTCCATAATTGTCATAATATATAAATGGGGTTAACCCTCAAACGGTCGCACTCCTATTGGTGTCTCACTCTGACTCCCGTGACGCGCATAATTCTTGTCCTCACGAGGACTATGTGCCTGGTGAAATGTTCATAGTTATCTGCTTGATTCTTTCTGAAATCAGTCTTGAAACATTTATCTGGCGGAGAATGTCGGAATGGTAAACAGAAATTGCAAATCGGGAAGTTTTGTTTGTGTTTGCAACGGGAGCACACACACTTCTATCCCACCACTTTAGTCTCCAATTACCTGCTTTTTTTGAACAAAAAATTCGTAATCCTCCCCGTGGCAACCAGGTGATTCCCTGAACAATCTCCGACAGTTCTCTGTCCAACGTCGTGGTCGCGGAAATGGACGATATGGGAATGTGAGGTCTTCCGGAAAATTCGGGAAATTTCCGAGATTTTGATAACCAAGCAAAACAAGATATTGGCATTCAACATAACAACAACAATTTTCAAAAAGTACCGGTGAGTCACGTAAACTGGACGGTTATGATGTGGGGAATTTTCCCGGCGTCATTTACCGTCTACGCCACCCCCCCCCCCCTTTGGCGAGTCCCGCCCCCCCCTTAGAGCGCACTTCTCTAGATTTGTGGTCGCGCTGTTTATTCCTCTAACCCTCCCTCGCTGTCGGCGTGGTGGGAGCATGGAGATGGTCTATCCAGTTATGTAGAGATCAGTGCCCTAGGCTCATCGACTCATACTAGAGCTGGATGTTTGGCTGAACCATACACATTCACGAATCAACTACGACCTGACCCAGATGCTCTCACGATACGGATACTTTTGACAGAATCTGCATGAATTCAAGCACTAGGATTCCTCGGACTCGACGACCGATATATGAATTAGTGAAAACACGGAATATGTATTCGTTATATGTCCGCGACACGACGTGCAGCGATGTTTCATGAGAAATAGACATAGGGACAAGCAGCAACTCCAACAACCTAGTAGAAGTCATGCCGTCATCACAAGTGGCATGAGACGTGACGAGTACGTTTGCAACGGAGGAGTTGACGGGTCTGCGAAACGAGGAAACATCTAGTCCGGCAAGAGGAATTTGCTGTAGTGTTAGGCCCGAAGGCAGAACTGCCATGTAACGAAGTAATGCCTTCGTTCCCTGTGTCATGTAAGGAAAACGGTATTTTCCCCTGTAAGACATTATTTTATATGTTATTTTTCATTTCAGAGTCCATGGTGCTGTTGTAATATTCATTTGATACAATAAAGATTTACGAAAGGAAAGAAAAAGAAAGAAGGATGCGCGAGGATTGTGTTTGGTTTTCGTCTTTCTCTTCTCTTTCCTTTCTAAGAAGAAAACGACTACATACATGCACACACATAAACACACATACAGTACGTGTCACAGTGATGTCACACGTCGAGAAACGTAAAAATTTTCGACCTTCATATTTCTCTCTTTCGGCATCATTATAATAACTTCTCTACATGGCGACGTTAAAAATTGTCGAGGAAAACAGATCGGAGAAAACATGGGAAAAAAGGTCGTGATACCTTTCTCATGAGCAACACTTTTTATACAAAATGAACCTTCTTCGTCATTCTATCGTAATAAGAAATGGTCTGTAGTGGAATCAACAGATCAGTTTCGGCGATCAGCGCTCGGTGAAAATAATGTAAATTAATGTCGTGTTTCAGCATCTACGAATGACTCTGAATGATCAAGGTCACTGTCGAGTTCAACATCTGTGTTTCCCAGCGATCGTAGATATGCTCGATCACTTTCGACAAAATGCAATACCCTTGGAGTCGGGCGGCACAGCAGACGTGATGTTGACGGAATTTGTCGTAGCCACACACTTGATGAGAACAGAAATCCAGCCAGTACTACCTTCAAATACCCAGTCCACCCAAGAGAGGAGGCCAGCGGAGATTTCCAACACAAGAGAAGTAAGAGTCAGCAGCAGAAGTCTCATACCCATCGAATGAGCGCGAGTTGCAGATTATCACGGTCTAAAGTCTGACTTTTCGACAGACAGTGAGTAAATAAATGAAAACCCCCTTAAAGTGTTGTCCCAACGTCAATTACCTTACCTTAATTATATCCTAAAATTCCACAATAGATGTGACGGGTTCGCGTACACTTAACATATTCAGTTAAGGATACAGAGTAACAAACTGGAATGTATGAAAATTGCTTCAATCAATTTGCCCGAAGTGCTGATATAAATGAATTAAATGTTTTTTCATTCGAAGTGGATATGAGATCCTCTCGCAACCGAAAACCGATAATGAAGATCGGGCGCTACAGCATCAATAGGAATAATAATGTTCAATAATAAAATGGATAATTCCATAAAAGATCGTTCAGTCATTTAACGCTATACTTCTGATATTTCGTAATTTCAGCTATGTTTCATAGCATTATGACACATAAATTTGTACCAAATCTTGCCCTTCTACCGCTGCATTATTCCTCGAGAAAGTTTTCTATTTAATGTTTTTACTTGTAGTTTACGAAGTAATCTCGTACATCATTTTTAACCTCCCGGATATAGGGAAGTTATTGTATAGAATACCCCCGAAAATCAAAAAGGTTTTTTTCATCGGATGTTCACCTTTTAAGGGTTTTCTAACATTTCTGGACTATTTCAAACAAAATGTCTGTCTGTGTGTGCGTGTGTGTATGTGTATAGTTAGGTATGTATGTAGTTAAAAATTTTCGTTCACGATTTCTCGCGACTGAATTATGCGAATGATTCAACCGAACCTTAGATTTTGAATGGAAGGGATCCAGTACATATATTTTTATTGACAATTTGAATTGTTTATAATGCTTGTGCCGGAATATTCGATCGCGCGAACCCATAGATCTCAGATGGGTCCAACCGCGGTCTGAACTTTCGAAATTTACCGCGCGCCGAGGCCCCTACTCTTGCACACGAATGTGCAGTGGATTCGACGCGCTACGGTAACCCCACTACCGAAGACTCATAGGGAGAGGACTTCTTCCAACAATGAACCACGCGAACCACGCTATCCTTTGTTTTCATGCTGATTTCCCATCAAGTTTAATGGTGAATCATCCTTCATAAGCATTTCGATATCACATTTATGGAGCCACTGGGGAGTTTAGGGTGACGGGGCTTTGGCGTAGTCGGTAGAGTGTCTGCCTACTATTCTAAAGGTCCCGCGTTCGATTCCCGCTCACTGCAAAATATTTTTTCTGAAAAATATTTTCTCACGGACTCCGACCGATGGCAGGAACATTCCGTGTGTGCTATCGGCGGTATCCATGAAGTGAGACCGTGAGCCGGGACCGAACGCGACCCGTCGCGCGGGGGGGGAGGGAGGGTTCCATCGTAGACGCCCGCCATCGTATCACAGGGGTTTCTGGAGGTTTACCCTGTGATTAGAAATACGATGAGCTGAAATGGCGAAGTCGGCCCCAGCCGCAATGGGTGGGTACTCTGATCCGTAGTATTGCCCATGTAGTAATGCTTACCAGCGGGGACGTGGGTGAATACGAATAGAGAAAGAGTGAAAAAAAAAAAAAAAAAAAAAAAAAACTGGGGAGTTTAGGAAGTAGAAATTTCTAACAATAGAGATTTAGAAAATCGGGATTAGTCATAAGGAATTTAATTTAGGTTACGTTCCCGACATGTTACGGTACCCAGTTCAGATGCAAAAGTATGTATATTCGGTGTTTTTAACTTCCTGGTTATTCGGGAAGTTATTGTAATGCACCCAAAATCCAAATTTGTTGGTTCATTATCTAACTAGGGTTTTAAGTATACCAAAATGATCCCCGTCAAATTCTAAGTTGGCATCTCTGTGTGTGTGTGTTTTTTTTCCTCCGTCCCTCTCATTTGTACGCCCCCGATAGCGGCCGTGTAAGCATTCCTTCAGGGGGCGTACCGGACACCCACCCATGCGGCTGGGGCCGACTTTCGCCATTTTTAGGCCATCGTATTTCTAAACACAGGGTAAACCTCCAGAAACCCCTGTGCTACGATGGCCGGCGCCTATGATGGAAGCCACCCCCCCCCCCCCTGCGTCGGGTTAGGTTCCCGCTCGGCCGTGCGGTCTCATTTTATGGGTACCGCCTATAGCACACACGGAAGTTCCTGCATCGGTCGGAATCCATGAGAAAATATTTTGAAAAAATATTCTCCGGCGGCCGGACGCGAACCTAGGACCTTCGGAGTAGTAGGCAGATACTCTACCACTACGCCAAAGCCCCGACGACCTGTAAGTGTTTTTTTTTTTTCCTCCGTCCCTCTCATTTGTACGCCCCCGGTAGCGGCCGTGTAAGCATTCCTTCAGGGGGCGTACCGGACACCCACCCATGCGGCTGGGGCCGACTTTCGCCATTTTTAGGCCATCGTATTTCTAAACACAGGGTAAACCTCCAGAAACCCCTGTGCTACGATGGCCGGCGCCTATGATGGAACCCACCCCCCCCCCCCCCCCTGCGTCGGGTTAGGTTCCCGCTCGGCCGGGCGGTCTCATTTTATGGGTACTGCCGATAGCACACACGGAAGTTCCTGCATCGGTCGGAATCCATGAGAAAATATTTTGAAAAAATATTCTCCGGCGGCCGGGCGCGAACCTAGGACCTTCGGAGTAGTAGGCAGATACTCTACCACTACGCCAAAGCCCCGACTACGACCTGTAAGTGTGTATGTGTGTGTGTGTGTGTGTGTGTGTGTATGTGTACAAAATTTTGCGCAACGATTTCTCATGAACGAATGACGTTATGGAAGTTCTCAAGGTAGCGTTCCCATATAACTTAGAACTGATTAGATTTTGTATGAAATTAAGGGAGTATATATATTGTTGTGACAATTTCAATTGTTTATAATGTTCTATTGCATAAAGTATTAGAGTTAGTGTAAAATTTATATATGAACAGTTCCCCCTACAAAAATACGTATTTCATGTAGGATGACTTTTTTCGATAATTTGCATAATTAAGGAGGTATGACCGTCTCAATAATTATATATGTATGTATGATAATATTATTATGTATGTATGAGTGAACGAATGAACTCCCCGGGTCCGAAAAGGATAACGGGCCAATATTAGCCGGGGAGCGGCAGCCAGTGTGCCGGCGTTGGGCGCTTTTCCTTAACCAATACTGGTCCCGCCCTGGATACGTCTTGGTTTGATAATACCGGGCCAATATTGGGTGCCAAATGACGGCCAAATCCCGAATACCAAGCAACGACCGTTAGTTGGTACCCAATATCGGTCGAGTACTGATTCCCAAGCAATGTCCAAGAGTCGACTCAATTTGAAGCCATGACTGAGCCGACGTTCGTCAAGCTCCGGTTCACGCATGCACCCACTACCGTCTTGATAAAAAAATCTTTTTCGTCACTACGTGTATGTTGAAGAATATTTCTCCAGCCAATAGGAATGAGAAGTCACCTTCGGCTGCAGCTTCATATTCGCTAGAAAAATCTTCTTCACTCCAGTGACGAAAAATACTATGAGGAATGAATAATCATGCGGATGGATAAACGAAAATTACAATGCAATGTTTAATTGTTGTAATCGAGTTACAAAGGTCTGAATTATACAAAAAGTTTAGCCATCGAAGATGAGTGGGATTTTTTTTACTAACAAAATGTCAAAAACGCCTTATTATTATTATTATTTTAATATTTAAAACGTCGGAAGCAGAAAAAGAATCATCTGAATAAATGAAAATTAAATACTATAACAGAAACGATTATAAAAATGACAGAATTCTATCCTCCAATTATTGGTCTCTACTTCACAATGAAAATAAACTAAAAATAAACTCATCAAGTCTCTATTTCGTTTTTCATTCTATGCATTACTTTCAGCAATATAATCAGATAAACTTTATAATGGAGGATAAAGAATCATTTAGAATAGAATAAACGGGATGTGGGTATGACCCTCTACGGGTCGAACCAATAACTTCCCGATCGTTTCACCGTATATGTAATATCAACAATCTCCGTCCATATCTCAAATTATGGATTTTATAAAGTTTTCAAAGTTTCTAAATATTAAAAAAAAATATAATTCGTAATATGAAGTAGTTAGATAAACAATACAATTTGTTGATAACAATCAACTATGGGTGTTGGCACAAAACTCATGCAACATTAAATGTGTATTTTTACGTGTGGAACGACTTGCATTACACCCTTTGTTTTGTATCTCGAACCGTTCTTGCGATAGACCGATCTAAACAATTGAATTTGTTATTAACTATTAACTATCGGCGTTAGCAAAAAAAAGTTACACATCATGAAATATGTGTTTTGTGTGTAGAACAACTTTCATTGACTAATTTGTTTCGTATCTCCAAGCGTTCTCACTGCGCTGCGATATAAACAATCTTTTTTATTACTAACAATTAACTACGGGCGTTATCCAAAAAGTCATAAAAGGTAAAATGTGTATTTCGTGGCGGGAAACAACTTTCATTCAACACTTTTTTTCGTATCTCAACCCGTTCTTGCGATAGAGCGATATAAACTATTGAATTGGTTAATAACAGTAGAACGAAAAATTTTTCGCATAAATCATGCCTTTCAGACCTGAAGAGCAGTAAGTTGCGTCGATCAAAAAAAAAAAAAACGTGAATCGGTGGTTCCGCCGGAAACGTTGAACAAAGTTTTTGTTTACACACACACACACACACACGCACACACTTCTCTGAAATCACTTCAGGATGATGCAAAACGTCGAGAAACGTGAAAATTTCATGGATCACTTTTCATTTTCGGGGTCATTACAATAACTTCCCTAGATCGGGAAGTTAAAAAAATACTGCAAGAAACTACGGGGCAGGCAATCCTGGGAAATGGAAGATATTCAAGGAAAAATTCTAACGAAATGGTAATTTTCTATTTCAGACTAAATTTCAACTCTAACTCCAAAGTTTGGACATTTTCCCGCGAACTTTTTCACTTTTCTCTTCGTGGTCTGAGTGAAAATTTTATTCTTCCTCAATTCAGCATTAATCACCCTTTCAATTATAAAACGTGCGTCTCTTTTTATCTCGTAGAATTATCTTTAATTCTTACAACTATTCTTTACAAATGTAGTCAGTGAAGAAGATGTGAATAAATCGAGAATTATATTCTCACATGAAATCTTAAACTATATTATCTGAGTGACTATGCATCTGATAAGTCAAAAATGCCCTTAAATCTAAAGAAAAGGAAGTGATGAAGTGAAAAAGAATGATGATTTTTTATTTTACATTGAACATGACCTTCAAATCAGCAAGTTTGCATACTTTTTTGTTCTAGTCTTCATCATTTTTTTTCGTGTTATATAATCCGTCAAAATTCAACTATTTTCTTTTTTCAAATCTACATATAATATTTTCAGATGAAAAAAAAATCTGCATGAAACCAGTGACTACTTCTCATTTGGGGATCCAAAAAATAAATTATGATATATACAGTTGACATTTTTTTAAATCAATTCTTTCCTATAGTCGAAGGTATTTTTTTTCTGCAACCGAAAATAATACTCTAGAATGACGGAAGAAATAAAAGTGTTCTACAAAAATGTCTCGGCTCCAACACAGAAACATAATTTATACAGTTTAGTTTATACAGTTTTTTTAAACAAACGGTTTATACATTCTAAGATATTAAATTCAACTGCTTTTTTTATTTTGCAAAAATGGTAATGCAGTAATAATAATAATAATAGGCAAGCGATTTATTTCGAACTGTAAAATGCTCTCGAATAGGTGAAAATTTTAGTGTTCGAATGCAATCGGAGTCTTTTTTATCAATCACAGTATTCGAAATATGAATTTGCATTCATCTTCCCATTTTTTTCGAAACCTACAAAACCCGCATTTTTTCGCCTTTTCATGCTGACTTTGACCTTTTTTTCTGTCGTTTTGCTCATCTACCGAATCAATCTCCAGCACCTGAGAACCACTTTGAAAGGCGTAGACGATAATCCTTCTCATTGCACTCCTTTCCTAACTTTTCTGTAATTTGCGTTATAAGACAGATTACACAATGACAAATATTGGATTGAAATTTTCCATGCAATTTTTTTATTGTTGCACATATGAAAATCAAAGAAATCATGAAATATACCTCGACAAATTGCAGAATGTAGTTTCAAGACATAAGTGTATTTATTATAATGTCTTCATTCCTGTAAGAAGAAAATTCATATCGTCTACTTCCCATTCAATTTTCATATTTTTGATCCCTGTATTCGACACAAAAATTCACTAACAACGTAAAGAATATTGGCATAATATCATAATTTCCAGCTTAAGGGGTGACCTCGGTGAAACTTCGAAGTCTTCGCCTGTCCTTCGGTCCCACCAATCGGATTCCGATATATAAAGGCATATCCAAAAATGTAAGGAAAATACCGGACTCAACCGATTTTGCCCCATATACCCATAAGAAACATTGTTTTTCGTGTTTTGAGCTTGAAAGTGCGCCTCGGTCCGCGCAATTTTCGTCCGATTTTAATTTTTTTTTCTTCCAAATGTTCGTCATACTCCAAAAAACAAGGTTAAGTATCCGTTTTATTCGTATTCATTATAAAATGATTTTTTAGTTTGCACATTGTTTTCATTTTTTCGAAAAATCTAAAAAAAATGTCGTTTTCACTAATTGATTATTGTAACCCTGGCAGACCGATCGATTACAGAATCGACTTGTGCAGTATATCGACTACTTTTCGAATACAAGTCGCTTGTGATTTGAAATAATTGACCCAGGATCGACTAAGTACCGGGTCGATTGCCCGTCGACTAGAATTTATTTTTTCCCCAAACGAACTCACGATCCGCCTAACACCAAGTCGATTGTTAAGAAAAATAGTGGTGTGCCAATGTGTGTGCCCCATACGGCGCACAAACAGAACTTCCCGATTTGGTATTTCAGCACAGCATAAGAACGCACCCATGGTGATGAGCAAACCCAACAGTGATATCAATAATTGAACGTGCAACTAAGAATTACTGCACGCGATCGATTTAGTTTAATTTTTAAGCCCCATAAAAATATTCAACTGGAATTCGTCCGCCTCGTTACCCTCTCCACGTCTGTACTTTGCCGCTCTTTGAAATCCTTCCCGCAATTGTCGACATACGCATTCGCCAAGTATATTCTAGTTCAACACGTGATATGTTCTAACCTATATTGAAGAAACTCATACTGAATGTGTATTCTTGTATAAAGACCAACCCTGGTGATATGCATTGTATCCGTATTTCAAATTGCTCGGACAACCATACCTCCTTAATTATGCAAATTATGGAAGAAAGTTATGACACATAAAAGGTGTATTTTCATATCAGGAATAATTCTCTTTTGGGAAGTTTCGCAATAACTTTAATATTTTACCCCGTCGAACAGTATAAACAATTACAATTGCTAATAACTGTTGCGTATGCTATTTTATCGGCCGTGGATGGTCGTGCTATCCAGAACTCCCCGGCGCTTCCGGTTCCTCATACGCCGATTTTCTGAAGGACTCAGTTTTCCATCGCTCTAGAGTTACCACGTGTTGTGAAAACCCTCCCAGTATTTTTCCCAGTCTCGTTCACCATGTGTTAAGTTTAGCCCAGAACCCATCGGATTGTTAATCCGCCCATATGATTAACAATAGTCATATATTGTTAATCTGCTCAGCAAGTTTCAGTGACTAATTTATAATTAGTTACTGCCCAGTAGTTTACGATAGACTTGAACGGTTGTATTGTGAAAGTTATTGACTTCACTTTATTGTTAATTAGTGTAATAAATAAAGTTAAAATGACCTAGAAAATCGCGCATGTGTTTAGTCATTTTTTCTCATAGTGAACTTCCCGAAACGGCAGGTACCTATGGGAAAAATAAATTCCCTCAAACAATCTCTCTCGCACTCACGGGTCAAATTATACCCGAATTTTAAATGTACAGTCCACTCGCTCAGGGTCACCGAATTATCCAATAACATTTTATATACTGCACGAATTCCATCCAAAGTGTAATCCGCTCGATTTTGAACGGAAAGGCTTCCATTGGCACCGTCATGACAGCGCTGTGTTCATTCGTTCACTCATTACAGACATAATAGTTGAGACGGTCATACCTCCTTAATTATGCAAATTGCCGAAAAAAGTCATTTCACATAAAATATGTGTTTTTATATGAGGAAAAACTTTTATCATATAAATCTTATGCTCACTTTAATAGTTTATGCAATAGAATATTATAAACAATTGAAATTGTTAATGACAATATATATACTTCACCAATTTCATCCAAAAACTAATCAGCTCTAAGTTACATAGAAACGCTTTGACTCCGACCTCAATAATCTCGATGGCAGCATTCGTTCGTGAGAAACTTAGGATCAAAACTCTCTCTCTCTCTCTCACACACACACACACATACACATACTTCGACTCAGACTTGCATGGGTGTGATTTTTGTATACTTAAAACACCAGTCACAGGACGAAACGAAAAACTTCGATTTGGGGATGATTATTATAACTTTCCGAAAATCGGGTAGTTAAAAAGAAAAACAAAGATAGATTTTTTGTTGAAAAAAAAAAATTAAGATCACTCGACCGGTAACCGACTCGGTATTTAGTCGATCGTGGGTCGATCGTTTCAGAAACATGGATCGATCTGTACCCGAAACGTAATCGACATACTGCCCAAGTCGATTCCACAATCGACCGAGGTTCCGCCAGGGAACCATACGTAATATGTTTTTTATGACGATAAAAATGATGCCT
Source organism: Asobara japonica (assembly GCA_026005395.1). Classification (NCBI taxonomy): domain Eukaryota; kingdom Metazoa; phylum Arthropoda; class Insecta; order Hymenoptera; family Braconidae; genus Asobara; species Asobara japonica. Next base: position 109,354 of record BQMI01000174.1, read on the forward strand.
GAATTCACATCTAGTACAAAACGATTGTAGTACTTGCATCCGTCTATGAGAGAAATCTCAGAAAATGCAGACATCTGTAGCAATTTGCTCAGGTAAAAATACAGAAATAAATCATAAAATTCGTTTCAATCGTGAACAAATCATTTTTCTCGTCATAAAAGGCATATTGCGTGTGATTATAATAATCAATTAGTGAAAACGACGAATTTTGAGAGTTTCCGAAAAAAAAGAAAAAAAACGTGCAAACTAAAAAATCATTTTAGCCGGTCGTATGGTGAAGCTGCCACTCCTCACTCGGCCACGATCTAGAATCTGGAAAGGAACGTCCAGTTCCTTCAGTCTCCTGCAGTCCTAGTGCCAACTCCGATTTCTACTGCCAACACGTCCAGGCCCACCTACGCTTCTTTCTTCTCAATGGTGGAAACCTCGAGAAGGAATGTTGTTGCTCTCACTGCTGAACGTAGGACCATTCCAATGGAAACACATGTTCCGGAATCTTATTTAAGCAGCACGAAAAATTATATAACACAGCGAAGCAAGTCCTTGACGAGCTAAAAACCCTTAGAATTCCCGAAATCCTCACCGAGCTTAAACATATCATCTCTAAACTCCAGAAAGCTAACACCCCCATTGATAGGATCTCAATCATCGCACCTACGCTCACTTGTTCTCACCCTCCTCAGAAACACCTACGATTCCCCCGCGAAACATAACCAACATATTAGCAATTAATATTCTTGCGCTGAAGCCCAATCTGGACGAGTTATTACACATTGTCCATAGCAATAACATTAAAATTGGTCTGATTTCAGAGACTAAGCTAAACAGCAAAACGAAGAAAATAAACTTTCCAGACTTCCCGCTGATCAGGGAAGACGGACCGGCCAAAGCAGGTGGTGGTGTTGCGGTGGCGATCCACAAAACCTTGAGACATAGAACACTTCCGCATGATCTCCTGTCGCTCACCGAATCCGTGGGAGTAGAGGTCCAAGTGGACAATAGAAAAACGAGGATCTACTCAATTTATAATCCACCGGATATCTCACTAGATAGAAATCTATTGAGGCACCTACTATCCGATAGTACTCCAACAATTATTGTTGGAGACTTCAATGCGAAGGACACTGCTTGGATCTCTGCTAGGCCGAACGAATCAGGTAAGATTCTCTCAAATTTCTTGACGGAACAAAAAATTAATCTGCTCTTTCCAGAGATTCCTACACACTACCCTCATACTTCTAACACTCCTAGCACTATTGACCTTCTATTAACAAACAACATCTCTATCATTAATAATTTCACCACACTTTCCGAATCCCCATCCGATCACCTACCATTGTTTGTCTCCCTATTTGGCAAACCAACCTCCCCAGAATCATCAAAAATTTTAAACTATGCGAAAACTGACTGGAAAAAGTTGAAGGGCATCTTAAATGATGAGATTTCTACACCAAACCCGACTTGTATCAACACTGAAGCAATAGATAAACACATAACAAGTTTTACCCAAATTCTTCAAACAGCCCTGGATTCCTCCACTCCCACCCGCTCATCCAAATCCACCCATACCCCTCTCCCACCCGAAATAGCCTCCTTAATAAAACTCAAAAATTATATCAGATGAAGATGGCAAAAAACGCGAAATCGCTACGTTAAATCCGAACTCAATCAGCTGATCAAAAAAATCGGGCTTAAATTAACCGAATGGAAACAACCATCTTGGGACAACAAACTTAGAAACTGAAACTTAAAAGATCACTCTATTTGGCGCGTAGCAAAATATTTTAATAACACCGGCAAAAGCAAAATTCCTTCACTCAAATCCAATAACACGATCTACACGGAAGACCATGAAAAGGCTAATACACTTTGTAAACACTACGCAAATATCCACAAGTTATCGGCCTCGCGAGGAAACAAATCTTTTGAACAACAAGTCACTGGTCATGTGAAAAAAACTATCCTCAAAGCACCTATTGAAACTCCCATTAAATCCCGCCCAAATCCCCGCGAAATCATTTCCGCCATCAAAACACTCAAAAACAAATCAGCCCCGGGTGTGGATAACATTCCCAACATAGCGCTAAAAAACCTCCCGATTAAAGCAATAAGTCTACTAACAAAGATATATAATGCATGCCTCCTTAAACAATATTTCCCGGGACTCTGGAAAGGAGCGGTGGTCATACCGATTCTCAAGCCTGGCAAGCCCCCCTCGTATCCGGTGAGCTACAGGTCTATTAGCCTCCTACCAGTATTGGCTAAACTTTTTGAGCGAATAATTTTTGCTCGTCTCGAAAAACCTATCGAAGAGTTACAACTAATGCCTGAAAATCAATTTGGATTCCGCTCAGAACACTCGACCTGCCACCAGCTGGTCAGAGTTACAAACGACATAAAATCCGCGAAAGATCGGAAAGAAGTTACCGTTCTTCTTCTCCTGGACAGTGAGAAGGCCTTTGGTTCTGTTTGGCCCACAGGCCTTATACATAAACTCAACAGCTTAAATGTACCTAAGTATTTATGTAAAATTTTACTTTCATATCTTTCAAATAGATATATTCGAGTTCGAGTCGCAGGGGTCCCACAAGGGTCTATCCTCTCCCCGGTACTATTTAACCTGTACATTGCCTTTGTTTTTAGCAGAATTCCTAGAAATGTACCTATCGCTGGCTATGCTGATGACATCGGTCTGTACTCAGCTAGCAAATCGATAAATAATGCTGTTAGAAGAGTCGAAAACGCAGCTGCTGTTACAATCAGTGAGCTCATGAAATGGAAAATTCAAGTAAATACTGCCAAAACAGAAGCAATCTTATTTACTAGCTCCAAGGCCTATCACACCTTGACTATTCGTAGCGATAAAATCACTTCTGTGAACTCTATTAAATACTTAGGTTTACATATTGATTCCAAACTCCTGTGAAAAAAACACGGACGAAGTTAAGCTGAAAACAAAAATTATTCTAATAAGATTATATAATCTGCTAAAATCTCCTGCGCTTAGCCAATCCCTAAAACTCACTTTATACAAAGGGTTAATCAGACCTATTATCACTTATGGTTGTCCCGCATGGCACAATGCAGCCAAAATCCACTTGAATCATCTTCAAGTTATCCAAAATGAATTTCTCCGAATCATAGGCAATTTTGAGAGAAGAACCACTATCGTGGAGATACACGATACGCTCGGTATGGCAACCACAGGTGAATTCATCGATAGAATCAATGAGTCATTTAAATTTAAGCTACAATCTCATCCTAATCCCCAACTCCAAAACATCAATATTGACAAAAAATCCAATTGGTCCCGCTGACCACCTGTTTGTCCCACCTTCTCGTATATCCCGCTTTCCCCCTCCCCTCATGCACCCATTACTTATAAGGTTTTTCAGAAGTCATTTTTCTTTATATCGAGTCATCCTGTGAAAATTCTCAAACTTTTGTAATAATGAAAAATTAGGTTAAACTTTAATCAAATTAGATATAAAGCCAATGGCTGGTGATCTAAAGTGTAGCAATTAAGATATTAGTACTGTATATAGTATGTATATATGACAAATGTTAATAAATAATTTTCAAGTCAAGTCAAGTCGTATGGTTAAGGTGCCCGCCTACGGATCTAGAGGACCGGGGTTCAAGCCCAGGTACCGGTGGATTTTTTCTGGATTATTTGATTTAGTCAAATAATGGGCACCAAAAATGTAAAAACCAGTTCACCCCCAGAAGTTTCAAGACGAGTACCAAAAACTCTTTACAACTGAATGTTCCTACCGTCATTGTGAACGAATAACATCCGTAACTGAGTTACAGAGGAAAAAGTCGTGGGCGTCTAACGACTATAAGAAGTCCAGAGCCGGCGCCAAGAACCATTGTAGTTGATGCGTCGATAACAACAAACCGATCAATCATTGAAAAATTATTTTCTCATGATGTAAAGCGAGTAGAACAAAACGGATACTTCAGTTTGTTCTTTTCAGTATGACGAACATTTTGGAAAAAAAATAATTAAAATCGGACAAAAATGGCGGACCGAAGAGCACTTTGAAGCTCAAAACACGAAAAACAATATTTCTTATGGGTATATGGGACAAAATGGGTTGGGTCCGGAATTTTCCTTACTGTTTTGAATATGCCTTTATGTATCAAAACCCGATTGGTGGGTCCGAAGGCCGGGCGAGGACTGCGAAGTTTCACCATGGTCACCCCTTAAGGTGTAACACCGGATAAGATTGAAAATTTTGAAACCAAATCCATCATGCATAATTGCTTACATGATGAATTCGAACTTTGATGAGTTAGAAATCGAGTAATAAGATTGTCTGAACAATTGGTTTATCAAACTATGATTTTTCGGTTGACTAGGCCACTCTACATTTGTGGTATTCATGGAGACAAAATTTTCATCATAAAAGTTTGACACTGGAGAGAATATTTGTATCAGGAATAGAATTTTCATCCAGTGTTAATGCTATGTTTAACTTCCCGATATAGGGAAGTTATTGTAATGACCCCGAAAATCGAAAGTGAAATTTTCACGTTTCTCGACGTTTCACATCATCCTGAGTCGTTTTTCGAGAAGTGTTTGTATGTATGTGTGTGTGTTTTTTTGTTCATAAGAAAAAAAGAGGAAGAAGGAAGCCAATTTCCTTCCTCATGCTTCCTTCTTTCTCTTTCCTCCTTTTTTTATAAATCTTTATTGAAAACAAACCAAAAACTTTACAAATGAAAAGAACAAAATAAAAGCAAAAAAACTTGGAGCCGTCGTGGGACGGCCGAAAGAAACGAAGCTTTTACGTATTGGCGCGTGTCACGTGGCGGCCTATTTTAAATTCATTTTAATTTTCCATAGTGCACTGTCATTCGATTAATGTCTCTGTTCCTCTCCCGCTCTCTCTATATATATATACATATTAATTTGGAAAGTCAGGTGTAATCTTCTGTTTTTTTTTATTTTTCACCACGATTTATACGTTAGCAAACGTTTCTTGGCGTGCAACGCATATGCAGCGACACTTGGGTCTAATGGAGAGGGGAATTAACGGTACGGTGACGGTACCGATTTCACTTTTTCTCGGTTCACTCCCCACTTTCCAAGTGCGCCATAGAGGGGGAAGTTAACGGTACGGTGACGGCCACGATTTCACATTTTTTCGGTTCACTCCCCATCTTTTTGAATAAGTTTTATACGTGACCCACCAACCGTCCGTAAAAAAGCTTCGCTTCAAAACAAGGGACAATACCCCTTGGCCTAAACTAGTAGAAGGACAACCTTCTATTTTCCAGTATCCCCAGATCACGACGGAGCATCTGCGAAGCAATACTTCGTTGCGTAGGGGACGACAGCCGCGGCTTCCTCAGTAGCGAATCCTTTTCGGTCGTTCACGATAAGAAGATCCTCCGTTTACTCCGGATTTTTCCGAAGCTGCTCCTCGCGGCGCAGCTTCTGCAGAGCCTCCATTGCAAAACCGCTTGTCGCGTTCCATGCTGCCTCTGATGACAGCATAACCTCCACAAGAGTTCCAGCGTTAATGGGTTTGCCTGAGCTCTTTTCCCATATAGATCGTTGGACGCCGAAACGCGGTCACGCAAAGAGAACATGCTCCGCGTTTTCCTCAAATCTCGGACACTTTGGGCAATCCGGGGAATCCTCATGCTTGGATTTGTGGAGATTTTCCCGAAACCACCCGTGACCTGAGAGCATCTGGGTTAGGTAGTAATTGACTTGTCCATGTGATCGGTCAAGCCAAACATCTAGCTTCGGAATAAGTCGATGAGTTCACCGGCCTTTGCTCGAGGAGTCCCACTGTAGCTGCCTTCACTGGATGCTGTGGTTACGTTCTTCTCTCTTCAGTTCCACTGGGCTCAGCTCAGTTGATGTTTTGCGTGTGTAGAGCCACCTACGTTCTTCCGCTAGAACTTCGAAAGAGAGCATCCCAGCAATGACACTCACACCGTCGTTTGATACTGTGCGGTATCCGCTAACCACTCTAAGGACACTCAGCCTGTAGACTGGAACAATTTGCCGCCGAGGTGCTTGGCTTCGTAATGCATCACTCCATATAGGAATACCATATGTTAATACAGACGTAACAACTGATGATAGCAGGAGAGGAGAGCCTTCTCCTCTGTTTTGGCCCTCCAATGTTTGCCATATGTCGTGCAAGGGCAGTCTTCACTGCTCCTGCTTTACTGCTTGCATGTTGGGCTTGCTGTCTAAAACTAAGTCGGGCAGGAATCATAATTCCTAGGTACCGTATGTAGGGCTGGGAGGTTATTTTGTGCTGGCCGACTTGCAGGGTGATTGTCTCCAGTTTCTTTCGGCTTGTGATAAGAAGTGCTTCGGTCTTATGTTCCGCAAGTTGTAAACCTATCGTGTCCATCCATTGCCGTATCTTGTTGAAAACATTGTCGAAAATGAGCTGGAGCGTGAAAAGGTATTTGCCCACGATGATTATGGCTACGTCATATACAATATTCCACAAAAGAGGACCCTACACTGAGCCTTGGGGTACACCCCCAGTAACCTTATATGTTTTAGGACGTACTTCTGTGTCATATCTATGGACTCTGTCGGTGAAGTAATTAGCTACCATCTTTTGCAAATATGCCGGTACCAGTAGCTTCGATAATGCCGCCAGGATGGAATCCCACCGCACTGAGTTGAAGGCATTCTTGATGTCCAGAGTAACAACCAAACAATATTGTTTCGTACCTCCTTTCCATCGCGCACCCTCGATCGCTTTTTGGGCTGTTTTGACCACCCGATGGATCTATAGCATCCAACGTAGATCGTTGTCGTCTGAAGCCGTATTGAGTTTCGGCCAACAGGGGTTCCACCACTGCCTCAATTCTCTGGTGTGTTATGCGCTCCAGGATCTTGCCCGCCGAATCCAGCATACAGAGTGGACGGTATGATGAAGGCTCGTCTAGTGGCTTTTTTCCCTTAGGAAGAAGTACGAGTCTCTGTTGGGGAAGATACCCTCTTGAATGCAAGCATTGTACATGTCTAGGAATATTCCAGGTGCTGCATTAATGGCTGCCTTCAATGCGATGTTGGGCACACCATCGAGACCCGGGGCCTTGTTGTTGCCCACTCTGCTACAGGCCTGCAATAGTTTGTCAGCTGTAATCGTTGGAATTTCGACGTTGATATCATTCTTCCCATATGTTCTAGTGAGTTTTGATTATTGGGGAAATAAAACAGACACAATCCTCTCGCACACAGAAGCTCGAGGCAGGTCGGTGATGGCATCGGTTGACTCTTAAGTCGCGCCATAACCACCTTGTACGGTCTGCCCCAAGGATCCTTATCCACTTCCTCCAAGAGCTCGTTCCAACGGTCTCGTTTGCGAAGCTTTATGGCCTTAGTAAGTTTACGCTTAGCGGCTTTATACTTCACTTCGAGGCTTTCAGGATTAGACTTCTTCCTTGCGTGCTGCCCAGATCTTCTTGCTGCGAAACATTGCTTGCGGAGAGTCGCAATTTCATCGCTCCACCATTACACCAGTGGCCGTCGGTTCCCACTAACCTTCGTCGGCATAGTAGCATCGCAGGCGTCGGTGACTCTCCGCATGGTTTCGTCTACTTTTTCTGTGGTATTTCTACTGTCTAGTGGGTCAGTTTTCAGTGCCATAAGAAAGGTGGCCATGTCGAATTTTGTCACGTTTCAGCCGACTCCGTTTGTTCTTTCTGATGTAGGCGCGGACCTCCTGCCAACAGGCACCTCCGAGAGTACCGCTCGATGATCACTGGCAGTACAAATCTCGGATACCTCCCATGCACAGTTGCCTTTGAGCAGGCTACTGCTGACGAAGGTAAGGTCTATAATTGCGTTCGCTTGTCCTCGGCGAAATGTGGGTTCCTTTCCATCATTCAATATGGATGACATCTAGACTCGACATGGCTTAGAGTAGCGCCCGTCCTCGCTGATTCGTCTCCTTACTATCCCAGTCAACTGCCCAGGAATTGAAATCTCCTGCAATTGTCACTGCTAAATGCTGTTTTGCATCCATCACGAGTCTATCGAGGAATGCTGTGAAGTCTTCATAACAAAGGCTTGGGGGTGCATAGCAGCTATAGAGATAGATACCATTGACCTTGGCCACAACGAATCCACACTGTTCCTCACGATCGTATGCTTCAAACGGCAGAGCACCGCAGGACCAAATGGCGGCTTTATTGCTAGTATCGGCAAGTCAGTTTTGGGGATGTAGGTTCCTGTAAGGTTCCGAAATGACGGCAACATCAGTCTTCAGGTCTCGAACCGTCCGTGTGCTACGGCGCACTGAACCCGGTTCACTTGTAACACTCGCACTATGGCTGTGTACGGATGTTCTGGAGTGCACCCTGGTAGACTGGGCATTTGATGCTACCAGATACATGGGCATGGTTTATCGTGGGCTCCAGTTCTACGGATAGAACGCATTTCGGAGACGCTTTTCAATCAGAGTTTTTGTGTCCGTTTTCCCCGCATTTGTAGCACAGGTCTGATCGGTCAATGGGGCTCTTACAGTTAACGGCAAAATGCTCGTAGTGCCAACACTTGAAGCACTTTAGGGGCCTTACCACAGTCATGATGCGGGCATATACCAGGCTTATTCGTATTTTCCTACCCTTACTCATTATATTCCTTGCAGTAGCTGCAGGAAGTACCACCGTGGCCGATTGTATCCCTCTGTATGCCTTGCGAAGAAACTTCATGGCACTCAATGAGATATCACTATCTGTGCCATCAGCTTTTCTCAGGGCATCGAGTATCTCTTCTTTCGTAGAGACGTCATCGAGGTCTTTAATTTCGAGTTTCTCTTGAGGTCCCTTATTAAACACTTTGGCTTCGGTTTGGAGGGCTCCAACTAGTGCCTTCTCTAGCTCAACACCTTCATCTTTCTTTCCTCTCGCCAGGATTAGGAGGACGTCTCCGGAAGCTGTTTTACAGATGTTGTCCACGCATGAGCTAGCTGCATAAACACCTTCGTCCTTCTTCATTCGTCCCAATATTTCCGAGTACGTATCCTTCCCCGTCGGACGAATAATTGGCATATCAGGGCGGATTGCTGCTTTTTTCTTTGACCAAGGCTTGATCTGCGTAGCCCCGCGAAGATTTTGGAACAGGTTCTGTTTTTTCCTCCGTCTTTTGGCTTTCTTCCAAGCACTTTCATCGTCTTCTGTTGCAGTATTTGATGCTTGCTCTACGGTCTTGTTTCCGTCGAGCCAAGCTCCATTTTTTACTAGTTCCTCCACATCAATGGACGACGTTGTTGCTGCCTCATCGTCGGCAGTCTTGAGCTTTTTGCCCATTGTATCATTGGGCGGTGTTCTCTTCTTTCTTTTGTCCCGTCGCATCGGCGCCTCTTCAGATGTCTTCGGTTTTTCCGTGGACTTATGGCTACTCCCTAGACTTATCTGCGAGAATCTAGAACCTGGAGGGGTGAGCCATCCAGCTGCTGCCAAGGGTGTTGTGCCTGCCCCTGTTTCCGTCATGGCTCCTATCCGTTTTGCGGACATTTGGATCTTCCGAGCAGGCCTTCGGATCTCTTCGTTGATGGTTCGCCTATTTTTATCCATAAGGAAGTTCATCAACGTTACCAAATCATTCTCCTGCTGATCCCATGCAGTCTTCATCGTAGTTTGGGATCCACTTGTAGCATTTGGGGCCAAGTGGGCCACCCGGGGACGATCAAGTGATGGTTGCCTCTTCCCACAATCCGAGGAGCTAGTGCCGGGCACCAGGGCTTTCACCTGATCAGCCCCGACGGCGGAATTTCCCTTTTGGGGGTTGTCCGCGTGGGATACAATTGTCTTATCATCTCTGTTCATATTTGCTTCATAGGCTGTTATAGGGAGCCCACCCTTGGCACCCTTGGTTTCGGGAGTTAGGTTTCTCCCATTGTGTGACCAAAAACTTTGTTTAGCGTTCCCGAAGAAACCAACGTAGCTATTTACGTTTTTTTTTTTTTTTTGATCGACACGACTTACTATTCTCCAGGTCTGAAATGAACAATTTGTGCGAAAAATGATGACGTTTTACGACTTTTTTTGATAACACCCGTAGTTAATTGTTGGTAACAAACAAGCCGGCGGGCGTCGGATCCCCCATTCGACTGTGCTAAATATGTGACTGTTTTTGTTTATTTCCCCCAATTTCATGGGTGATAAGCTTCCGAATGGTCCGATTGCACACAAAATCAAAATGTTCCAGTATTGAAAGACCTTTTTCCAGACGAGCGGAAACAAAAACAGGAATATCTCATAATACCCAAAGTAATTGACTCCATGTTGTTCAACCAGTTCATAGATCTCGTTAAGGCTCATACTTTGGAAATAAAATGGGATGAATACTTATCGAGAATGAAGTATTAAAAAGAACCGTAAATATGACAAAATTGAAATCTAGAAAACTAATGATACGATCAAATCACCATTCAGTAGGGTTCTTCACCACAACAAGAGGAACCTTTGCTCCAAATTTCCAGTTTTTATAACAATTTTTGCGGACGCTAGAGTGCGAACAAAGGCAAAAAGTAAAACCAAAGTCAAAAGTGAAAAAACAGGAATATCTCATTTTACCCAAAATAATTGACTCAATATTTTTCAGCCACATCATAGATATCGTTAGGACACACATTTTGAAAAAAAAACAACAAAATCGGTTCAATAATTATCGAGAAAGAAAATAAACACCGTGAAAATGAAAAAATGAAAATCTAGAAAACTAATGACACGATCAAATCGCCATTTGACACGGGTTCTTCACCACCACAAAAGGAACCTCTGTTTCAAATTTCAAGTTTTTATCTCAATTTTTGCAAACGCTAGAGAGCAAAAAGCAAGGATAACTGTAAAAAACAGATAAATTGAAATATGTCCGATTTCTTGTGAGCAACCTGCTAGATGTTCTTCGACCATTCCTTGGATCTCGTTGAGATGCACATTTTGATACAAAAGAAATTAAAAAATATTCATTAGTTTCAAAGATATGAACAATCGAAGAAAAAAGGGAAAAAATCGATTTCTAAGAAACTTTCCGGCAGATTTCACTGAAATTGCCCCCACAGCTAGACGTACTCAGTACCAACAACTGACAATTGTTTCGGATTTTATCCTCACAACTGAGTCCTTTTTATGTTCAATTTTGTAAGTGAAGATTTCCGAAAAAAATTGATACATACAGACACTATGCTCAAACTTCGTATTTTTACGTTTCAAACCATTATATATCGTTTAAAAGCATGATTAGCGGAAGTGAAAATTGACCGATTGCAATGCTTCCATTCGGAAGCAAAAAGATCGTTTATATCGCAGCGGCGTGAGAACGGTTGAAGATACGAAACAAATTAGTTGATGATAATTGTTCCAGACACAAAAATACATATTTGATCTCCTATAACTTTTTTTGCTCACCAATCACCAATCACGAATAGTTAATAGTTCTTAAAAAATTCAATTGTTTAGATCGTTCTATCGCAAGTATGGTTGGAGATGCGAAACAAAGTGTTTAATGAAAGTCGTTCCAAACGTAAAAATACATATTTGATGTGGTATGATTTTTTGCTCCAACAGTCATAGTTAATTGTTATTATCAACAAGCAGGCGGTCCTTGGATACCCCGATCCGAATGTATGAAATATGTCACCGTTTTTGTTATTTCCCCCAATTTCATTGCTGGTAAGCTTCCGAATGGTCCGATTGTACATCAAATGAAAATGTTCCGGTATTAAAAAAGCTTCTTCCAGGCAAATTGAAGTAAAAACAGGAATACTCATGATACCCAAAGTAATTGGGTCAATGAAGAGAAATAAAGAAATATAGAGAAATATAAAGAAATAGAGTAATATTTCGTATAGAGAAATGAAGTAATGAAAAAACCGGAGAAATGGAAAAAATTGAAATCTAGAAAATTAATGATGCGATTAAATCGCCATTCAATAGGGTTCTTTGCCGTAACAATAGAAACTTCTGTTCCATATTTCAAGTTTTTAGCACAATTTTTGCGGACGCTCGAGTGCGAACAAACACAAAAAGTGAAACCAAATTCAAAAGTTAAAAAATAGGAATATCTCATATTACCCAAACGAATAGACTCAATGTTTTTGAACCATCTCATAGATCTCGTCAAGGCACACCTTTTGAAAAAAAAACAACAAAATCGGTTGAATATTTATCGCGAAATAAAATCAAAACCGTGAAAACAAAACAATTGAAATCTAGAAAACTTTGACTGGTGTATCGATTCGTGAGAAATCGTTGCGTAGACGCATGGTGAGCATGAGGATGAGACTTATGTGTGTTACGTGAGTGAGGGTGACACGCCAATAAGCATGCGGCTGCGAAACAAAAACTTTAATATTTTAGCCAGTGGAACAGTATAAACAATTGCAATTGCTAATAACATTGCATATACTGTACAAATGCCATCCAAAATGTGATCCGCTCGATTTTGGCTGAAAACGCTTCGATTGGGACCGTCATGACAGCGCTGGGTCCATTCGTTCACTTATTACATACATAATTGTGGAGACTGCTATGTCTCCTTAATTATGCAAATTATCGAAAAAAGGCATTCTACATAAAATACGTATTTTTATATGGCAAACAACTTTTCTTATATGAATTTTGCGCTAACTCTAATAGTATATGCAGTAGAACATTATAAACAATTGACGTTGTTAATAACAATATGTACTGGACCACTTTTACTCAAAATTTAATCAGTTATAAAATATGCTTATATCTTTCAGCTGTGACATTGAGTACCTGGATTACAACATTTTTGTGTGAATGAACGTTCATTATCAGTATTTTCGATTTTTGCTCAACATGAATTTCTCAAAAACCGGGGAGCTACTCGATGGATTCGATCAAAAATCTAATCAGGTCTAAGTTACACGGAGACGTAACGATTGAAAAAAAAAAAAATAATCGAATCGCACCATTCGTTTCCGAAAAAACGTGAACGAAAAATTTGGCCACATACGGACGAACATGCACACACATACAGACACTTTTCTGAAATCACGTCAGGATGATGCAAAACGTCGAGAAACATGAAAATTTTATCGATCTGGCACTTTGCATTTTCGGGGTCATTACAATAACTTCCCTAGATCGGGAAGTTAAAAAATAACAAAATGCGTTGAATAATGATCGGGAAATAAAATAAAAACCGTGAAAACAAAAAAATTCAAATCTAGAAAATTAATGATACGATCAAAACGCCAATCAATAGGATTCTTCATCACAACAAATGCAACCTTTATTCCAAATTTCAAGTTTTTATCTCAATTTTTGCGGACGCTAGCGTGCGTATAAAAGCAAAAAGGAAAGAAAACTGCATAAAACTGAAAAATTCAAATATGTCCAATTTCTTGGGTGCAACCTACGAGATGTTCTTCAACCATTCCCTGGATCTCGTTGAGATGCACATTTTGATAAAAAAGAAATGAAAAAATATCCATTAGTTTCTGAGATATGAGCGATCGAAGAAAAAACCAACAAAGTCGATTTCTAAGGAACTTACGGACAGATTTCACTGAAATTGCGCCCACAGCTATATGTACGCAATACGAATAATTGATGATTTTTTTCAGATTTTATTCTCAGAATTTAGTCCGTTTTGTGTTAAATTTTGTAAAGGAAGATTTTCGAAAAAAATTGATACATACAGACACTATGCTTAAACTTCGTATTTTTACGGTTCAAACCATTATATAGCGTTTACAAACATAATTAGCGAAAGTGAAAATTGGCCGATTGCAATACTTCCATTCGGAAGCAAAAAGGATTGTTTATATGGCTGCATCATGAATACTGTTAAAAATACGAAACAGATTAGTCGATGAAATTTATTCCACACACGAAAATACATATTTCATGTTGTATAACTTTTTTTATTAACATCGATAATTAATAGTTATTACCAAATTCAATTGGTTAGATCACTCTATTGCAAGAACGCTTCGAGATACGAGACAAAGGGTGTGATGCAAGTCGTTTCACACGTAAAAATATATATTTGTCGTTCCATGACTTTTTTCCAACACCCATAGTTCTTAACAAATTGTATTATTTATCTAACTACTTCATATTAAGAATTATAAATTTTTTTAATGTTTAGAAATTTCCACAGCTTCGAAGAGGTCTCTATTCTCCATGCTAGCGAGATGGGAGTTACTTGAAAGAAAAAGCCTGGCAATTAAATTATTTTCCCAATATTCAGTCACCGGCTGTCAGTTTTAGGCAAATGTTAAAATTTTTTTCCCTAGGATCGAAGAATGTAATTTTACAGCCTAGGTAGAAAAAGGGTGTTTTATGTACTAGGGTAAAAAATTGTATTTTTCAACCAAAAATATAAAATACCATTTTTCACCTATCTGATGAATATCGATAACTGATGCTGAATATGCACGCGTCAGCCCGCATACACATAACGCTAGCTTAGTAGAACAGACACGTATCTGCAAAAATTGCAATTTTGTTCGAAATGCTATATCATATGTAGATATAAAGTCAAACATTGAAAATACGTAGATTTTTCTCGTTACATTTTTTTTGTAGTTACGCGTCTCTTCGACTAAGCTAACGATATCTAGTTTCTTAAATTTTCGGAAGTTTTTGAACCAACTAGTCAATTTCTCATAAGATCGTGGTTCAGGAAAGTAGATCACGCTATTTTATTGCTAAATTACGACCTTACGCTGGAAATTCAAGCCACATCAAGCTGGTGAGGTCACATATATGTAGTGATCATAAAAAAAATCTGTCATGGATATGGACAACAGAAATTTTTCAAACTGCGTTTTCCTATTTTTGAAATTTGAAGCATTTCGGAATTGTTAAACTTTTCTCTTATCAATGGTTGAAATTTTGCAAATCTTTTAGATTGAGAAATGTTTAAACGCATACATTTTGGAGACTTAAAATTTTTTCAGATTTCCACATCTTTTACTTCCATCAAATTTGAAAATGTGTAACAGTATTTGAATTGTTCGAATTGTAAAGTAGAAATTATTGAAACTCCTATAATCATTGAAATTCTTCACCACCCATAAGTCACATGATATGCAGATTCTACGGAAAACTGAATGTTCAGTAAACGTTTCCGAATATTTCATCACCATTTGATTGCAAAAGCCCGGACCTTTTGAGGAAACGTAAAATGAATTTCCAACTAAACAAAGAGTGGGCTGATCTGCCAGAGTTAAACCCGCATGCCTTTCTCAATTTCTTTCAATTTTTCCAATTCGAATTTTTTTTCTAGAAAACATATATTCATGACGAAGTTGTGAAGAAATTTTCATTTCTGGTCATAATAATGCCTCCTCTGACTGTGCAATTGATTTCCGTCACATTCTCGGAATAATTGTCGAATGGAAAATTCTTCCAAACTTTTAATATAAAAATTGCAGTTTTGATGTTATCATCAAAAAAATTGTATTGTGAATGAAGGAAAGCAGGGATACCAGTAACAGTGACGCAAGTAAGTAGTTCCCCTTTTAATTCATATAAGTCAACGTTTTGTATATATACGTATATCAGATTCAGAGCAAAATATACTCTAGATCTACATTAGAAATCGCGTAGATCAACTGCCAAAAGAAAATTCAGTAGATACAGCGATATGCCCGAATCCACGGTGAAAAGAAATTCAGTGCATGCCCAGCAAACTATACCGCAGAGTCATGGTAGAAATACCGTGGATCCCCGGCGGGAGTACCGTGGGTCCGTGGTGAGAACACCGTGAATCCACTGCGAAAAAGAAGTTCACTAGATTCACTGCAAAAAGAAGTTCACTAGATCCACTGCAAAAAGAAGTTCAGTAGATCCACAGTAATAAATGCAGTGGACCCACGCCCAGAATTACCGTGGATCTACGGTAAAAGATTACAGTGGAGCGTGTCAATAGACACTGCCGATTTTTAACACGTCTATGATTTAATTATTATTACTATTACGCACCAGGGCCTTGCTTCTACTGAGTAGACTACACTCTCCAGCCGTAAATGCATAACGACCATGCATATGAAAATATGGCCCGGCGGGAGGTACGAAATGCAAGTTGATCATTAGATTGAAATCGGATGAAATATGCATACGTTGATAACTTTACCTGTTATGCCAGGATCCCTGATTTTTCAGTATGCTGGTGGACAGCAGCTCATTGTCAATCGAATTTTTGAAGTGAAACTTCTTATGGGACGGTATTGAAATTCGGATCGGCAACCTTTTCTGTGACGGAAGTAGGTGGTGGAGGTAACACGTAGCGTCGAGAGAGTGTAGGCCGTGACTCGCTTGCCTTATGTACCTGTAGTTAAAATTACAATGTTTAGGCGGCGTGACGATCGCCGAACACAGCTGTTGGAGCTTCATGAAGTTAGCCCCTGCTTATTAACATTTTATTATTACGGCCATCAGAATTCATCGATGGGCGAATGATAGACAATGAGTGATTATGAAAACAATTTGATTGACTAAATTTTTTTTTGAAATGAAACTTTTGAAGTGAAATTTCTTCTGTGAGGGTCTTGAAATCTGGATCGGCAACCTTTACGGTGACGATACGGTGGGGCGGGAGGTGTCACTTCCCACTGTTTGGGACAGGCGGCGTGTCGATCCCTCAACACAACTGTTGGCTAGTAAATAATAGGACAGGCATGATTCCATATTCCTAACCAACATTGTAATTTGTGTGCAGTGTTCCATTGCAATTAAAGTGGTGTTGAAACAAATTGAATCATGCCGATATACACACTAAGTTTCACTTCTATCGTGTGTCGTCCTGACACACCAGTTTTTTTTTCTGTCAACGCACTCGGCTTCCCGTGTGGAAAAAGATAAATCCCACAGAATTATTTCATATATATCTTACTTATAATGAAGATTATAGTTTATATATATAGTTTTATATATACGTAGATCTATCCTAGGTACATGTCACATAGCGTATTTTTAGTCGAAAATACATCCAGATATATCCTTATACAATACATATGAGCGAATACAAACTCGATCAACATTTCCAAACTACATTTGCGTTTTTTTGAAAATTTTATATATACTACTACTGGTTAGGATTAACTTCTACGATTTTTTTCATTTTTTTTTATTGCAAGATATGAATTTTTCAAAAATCAATCTTTAAACAAAAAATCATAACTTCCCTGAAAACGAACGGATTTTTATGTATTGTTTCCAGAATTCTCGTTATTCAATGTATTTTTCGAATAAGGCGGTGGAAATGGAATTTAATCTCCATTGGGAGGCATTTCCACTTTTTTAAGATGAATCATAATTTTTGGAAATGTATGACTGCAGCGATTTTCAATTGCGGAGCGAGGAGCACTTTGAAGCTCAAAGCACGAAAAACAATGTTCTTTACGGGTTATGGGGAAAAATGGATTGGGTACAGAATTTTCCTTACTTTTTGCTTCCGAATGGAAGCATTGCAATCGGCCAATTTTCACTTTCGCTAATTATGTTTGTAAACCGTATATAATGATTTGAAACGCAAAAATACGAAGTTTGAGCATAGTGTCTATATGCATCAATTTTTTTTCGAAAATCTTCACTTACAAAATTTAACATAAAACGGACTAAATTTTGAGAATAAAATCTGAAAAAATTATCAATTATTGGTATTGAGGTCCGTAAGTTTCTTAGAAATCGACTTTTTTTTTTCTTCGATCGCTCATATCTCAGAAACTAATAGATATTTTTTACTGTCTTTTTCATCAAAATGTGCGTCTCAACGAGATTCAGGGAATGTTTGAAGAACATCTAGTAGGTTGCTCACAAGAAATTGGAGATATTTCAATTTTTCTGTTTTTTTACAGTTTTCTTTGCTTTTTGCTTTTGTACGCACGCTAGCGTCTGCAAAAATTGAGCTAAAAACTTGAAATTTGAAACAAAGGTTCCATTTGTTATGGTGAAGAACCCTGTCAAATGGTGATTTGATCGTATCATTAGTTTTCTAGATTTCAATTTTGTCATATTTACGGTTCTTTTTAATACTTCATTCTCGATAAGTATGCATCCCATTTTATTTCCAAAATATGAGCCTTAACGAGATCTATGAACTGGTTGAACAACATTGAGTCAATTACTTTGGGTATTATGAGATATTCCTGTTTTTGTTTCCGCTCGTCTGGAAAAAGGTCTTTCAATACTGCAACATTTTGATTTTGTGTGCAATCGGAACATTCGGAAGCTTACCACCAATGAAATTGGGGGAAATAAACAAAAACAGTCACATATTTAGCACAGTCGAATGGGGGATCCGACGACCGCCGGCTTGTTTGTTACCAACAATTAACTACGGGTGTTATCGAAAAAGTCGTAAAACGTCATCATTTTTCGCACAAATTGTTCATTTCAGACCTGGAGAATAGTAAGTCGCGTCGATCAAAAAAAAAAAAAAACGTAAATAGCTACGTTGGTTTCTTCGGGAACGCTAAACAAAGTTTTTGGTCACACAAACACACACACAATGGGAGAAACCTCACTCCCGAAACCAAGGGTGCCAAGGGTGGGCTCCCTATAATAGCCTATGAAGCAAATATGAACAGAGATGATAAGACAACTGTATCCCACGGGGACAACCCCCAAAAGGGAAATTCCGCCGTCGGTGCTGATCAGGTGAAAGCCCTGGTGCCCGGCACTAGCTCCTCGGATTGTGGGAAGAGCCAACCATCACTTGATCGTCCCCGGGTGGCCCACTTGGCCGCAAATGCTACAAGTGGATCCCAAACTATTGATCCCGAATGGCGATTTGATCGTATCATTAGTTTTCTAGATTTCAATTTTTTTGTTTTCACGGTTTTTATTTTATTTCTCGATAATTATTCAGCCGATTTTGTTGTTTTTTTTTCAAAATGTGTGGCTTGACGAGATCTATGATACTGTTGAAAAAGATTGAGTCAACTAGTTCGGGTAATATGAGATATTCATATTTTTTAACTTTTGACTTTCGTTTTATTTTTTGTGTTTGTTCGCACTCTAGCGTCCGCAAAAATGATGATAAAAACTTGAAATTTGGAACAAGGGTTCCTCTTGTTGTGGTGAAGAACCCTATTCAATGGCGATTTGATCGTATCATTAGTTTTCCACATTTCAATTGTTTCGTTCTCACGGTTTTTATTTTATTTCTCGATAATTATTCAACCGATTTTGTTGTTTTTTTTTCAAAAGGTGTGCCTTGACGAGATCTATGATATGGTTGAAAAACATTGGGTCTATTAGTTTGGGTAATATGAAATATTCCTATGTTTTACCTTTTGAATTTGGTTTTACTTTTCGTGTTTGTTCGCGCTCTAGCGTTCGCAAAAATTGTGATAAAAACTTGAAATTTGGAACGGAGGCTCGTTTTGTTATGGCGAAGAAGCCTATTGAATGGCGATTCAGTCGCATCATTAATTTTCTAGATTTCAATTTTGTTCATTTTTACGGTTTTTTCATTACTTCATTTCTCGATACGTATTCATCCGATTTTTTTCCAAAATATGAGCCTTGACGAGATCTATGAACTGATTCAACAGCATTGGGCGAATGACGTTGGGTAATATGAGATATTTCTGTTTTTGCTTCCGTTCGCCTGGAAAAAGATTTTTCAATACTGGAACATTTTCATTTTGTGTGCAATCGGACCATTCGGAAGCTTACCACCAATGAAATTGGGGGAAATAAAAAAAAAGGTGACGTATTTGACACATTCGAATGGAGGGACCCGAGGACCGCTTGCTTATTTGGATATGCGTTTATATATCAAAACCCGATTGGTGGGCCCGAAGGCCGAGCGAGGACTTCCCCCTTTCACGAGGGTCGCCTCTTAAGTACAACAGCTCCTTAATAATTCAATAAAAATACTAGTGGTCGGGATGTATTTGTGCCCTCAGTGAGGACACAATGCAAAATTCCCGATTTGGTAACTCGAGTTTTAGAGCTCATGTTTGTTTCAAACATTTACGAGATTTCTCACTTGAGTATTTTTTTTTTCATTTCTCTATATGTGGCGTCCTTTTGTTAGTTTTTCATAATCAAGAGATAACTGCCTCTCACACATTAAGGCGATTGACTTCGAATTGGAGCTTAGACTCTCATTGAAGCATTTTAAACCCACGAATATACAACTATTTTTCGCGATTGGCACCACCATATTGGAATGGGTGAATAAGGGTAAAAAAACGACCAATTTTCAAGTATACAGGTCGACTCAAACTCGAATTCTAAGTCGGCCCATGTATACTTGTAGAGACCAATTTTTGCGAACGCCGCCGCTATCTAGTCTCCATTCATGCACTCATCACATGAATTATTCAGTTCTAAGGGCTCTACCACCTTAATTATGCATTATGGGAAAAAGTCAGTAAACATTAAATGTAGACCTTGGTACGAGGAATAATTTATGTTAACACATTTTTTCCCTAACTCCAACCGTGTACGAGATATAGCGTTATGAACAATTGAAATTGTTAATAACAATCTGTATTCTCAACCAATATCCATTAAAAACTAATCAGGGCTGAGTTACATTAAGACGCGTCGATTGAGACCTCGATGGCTCCGATTGGTGTATCCATTCGTGAGAAATCGTTGACCAAAATTTCGGGCACATACATACATACACACACACACACACACACACACACAGACATGTGACGGGGCTTTGGTGTAGTCGGTAGAGTGTCTGCCTACTATTCTAAAGGTCCCGCGTTCGATTCCCGTTCACTGCAAATATTTTTTCTGAAAAATATTTTCTCACGGACTCCGACCGATGGCAGGAACATTCCGTGTATGCTATCGGCGGTATCCATGAAGTGAGACCGTGAGCCGGGACCGAACGCGACCTGTCGCGCGGGGGGGGGGGGGGGGGGGAGGGAGAGTTCCATCGTAGACGCCCGCCATCGTATCACAGGGGTTTCTGGAGGTTTACCCTGTGCTTAGAAATACGATGAGCTGAAATGGCGAAGTCGGCCCCAGCCGCAAAGGGTGAGTACTCTGATCCGTAGTATTGCCCATGAAGTAATGCCTACCAGCAGTTACGTGGGTGAATACAAATAGAGAAAGAGTAGAAAAAAAAATGGTGTGTCATAAAGACACGCGATAGAAGTGAAACTGAATGATTGGATCGGCAAGGATTATTTCATTTTCTATGTTTAGAGGGAGAGGAATCATTTTAATCACGGGTCAAACACTTCTTGATAGTAAATATTAATTTATTCATCATAATAATTATACTTTTTTCAAGATACAATAATATTAGTATGAATATGATGAATTAAATCTCAATCAGCTTCACCTTCATTCTCTGGTAGACTCTTCATGAACGAAATGATAGGTTTGTGGTAACTAAAATAGGTAATGAAGACTCTTGACTCCAAATTTTCGATGTAACGTGAGAAAGCTGCATCGATCGTGGTACCATGGCGTGTAGTCGATTGAATTCGTTGTTGATGATCTTCTAAATTCTGATTGTAGCTTGTCCATTGATTGAGCTTTTTTCCGTCCATGATAAAATTTGTTCTTTCCATCCTTCGCAACGATGTGCAATCCCTGTATACTGGTGACACGGGACAAGGCTACGTAAAGGAATTGTTGTGAATGTGTCTTTTCGTATTCATAGACGATTTGATTAAACGTACCACCTTGAGACTTGTGGATAGTAATAGCACACGCTGATACCAATGGCAGATGATTTCTTTTGACGAAAATTGTTTTATTATTGTTCATATATATCGTAGAAGTTCTTCGTGCAATGGGAACTGCCGTGTGGCTGATGTTGTTTGCTTGGATGAACGCAGCAGTTTTTCTCCGGATCTTCTGCCCCGTCTTTGGTGAATCTGAAAATTCCAGCCACACACGAGTTACTGCCCCTGCCTCATCAGTTTCGATATGAACTAGTTTACCAACTGCGCCGTTTCCTAAACCATCCGAGACAGCCAGATTGGTTGTTATTATATACCATTTATCTAACACCAGTATTATCTCGTAGGGCAGACCTCCAGTGTGTATTACCGTTTTTTAATGCAATTTTTGTCGTACAAATGATTGTTGCTCAGCATTATGGCAGCCGGTGAATACATCAGTAGCTATTGAGACTGTTTTATTCTCTGCAGAATTAAGAATTGTCAAATTGTATTCGTTTACAGCATTATTTGTCAAATATAGCCGAATTCCATGTGGAGAAAGACGATCTGCTTCCTCTCTTGTATAAAAACGAGATTCGATTAGGTGTATCTGTTCTTGATCCAATTCTTCGCCATTTCCAATTTTAGTTAATAAAGAGGAGAAATCAGCATTCGCTTGTCTCATGACTTTATCCAAGTCATAGAACTGCAAGTCACGCCAAAGTGTTGGTGCTGCTATGCGTCGTTTTGTTGCTTGATAGATGGGTGTAGCACGCACTGGAGGTAACTGACGCAAATCACCTATGAAAATGATATCCATTCCTCCAAAATTATCTTGGAAATTTCCTGTTATTTGTTTTAACCGTGCGTCAATTTGAGACAGCAATTCCGCTCCTACCATACTGACCTCATCGATGAGTATAACTTGGACGTATTTGAAGAGCATTCTGTACTGTTGAGCCACTTCAATTGATAATGGTAATAGTTTGGAAAGGGATATTTTCAATGCAGTGTGGATTGTCGTACCATCAATTGCTATTGCAGCCTTTCCTGTTGATGCACATGCGATGTAAGCATTGCAATAACCATCATTATCTGTGAAGTGGTTGTAAATTTCCATGAGGAGTCTAATGAGGAATGTCTTCCCACATCCTGCTGGCCCAGTGAAGAAAACTTGGAGTGGTGATCGGTTTGATGAGAGGAGATTAGCAATCACATGCATCAGGAGTGCTTTCTGCTTCTGATAGGCCATTCTCATTAGTTCATAAAATTGTTCATTAGACCTTAAATTATCCCTCTTCTTTGCGATAGCACACAGTTTGTTAAGTGTTGCTAACCGCAGATCGTCGTTCATTATGTGGTCAGCGTTATACAATTCTTGAAAAGGATTTGCTTCAGGAAAAAGGCGACCTACGTTGTCTCCTTCAGCATCATCATCTTGATTTAGTTCATCTTCACGACACAACTCTCGGCATATCTCGATGGTTTTCTGGATATTTAAATTCGAGGAGAATTCTTTATGTCGCTCCAAAATCAATATTTCGTTGTCGTCGTAACTCTGTATGAATTTAGTTTCTGCAAGAATTTCATTTTCTTCATCTCGGAATGGAATATACAAAGTCACCATTTCCCGTTTGTATTCATTGAAATCATCAGCCATGTCGTAGTTTCTGTACCGAATAATCCGAGGTTCTTTCCTTCGTGTCCAATTCCTCTGATTATTCAGTGTGTAATGAGCAACAAACTGGGCCAAATTGACATCTTCTAGCTCTTCAGGTCTCTTTTCGTACTTGTCAAACCAATTTTCTTTCCATATGTTTGTTGCATCATCATCAGCATCCATTTCATTGAGTTCTTTCTGAGTTTTTCGAATTCTTTGTCTTTCGATCGGCCATATTGTTGAAATATAGGTAACAACTGAAGAAGACTTTGACATCGATTCACGCAGAAGGTACCATGCAGCTTCCTGACTGGTAATTTCGACAGTATTTAGCATGTCAACGCTCATTTTCCTAGTAATTTCGACAATGTCGAACTCTGGACGTTCATCCATTATTTCAGTGATGTTACGTTGGAGATTGCTAATTCCACGGTTCGTTTTATTGACGTATTCCACTACGTATCCAGCACATGAGTATTCTTCGGTGATAAATTGCACATCCATGTTTGATTTCAAAATATTGAAAATTAATGGGTTGAATGGATTATGCCACTTTTCCATGGGTTGACGTTTAAGAAATACTCGGGGACGATTGATGCCAGCTCGAAGCACATTCATGTAGTAATCATCTGATAGTATTCCATTTCCCTGATAGAAACTATCAATATCAGCGTAGTCATTGTTCTCTAAGTTTGTTCTTATCGTGTTGTAATGTTGTTTATACGTGTGGAATCCTGGTTCTTCTTTCTGCATTGGTGTCAGTATAGTTGTGTATCTGCATGGCATGAATGGAGCTTCAAATCTGCATTTTTGATGAGCGTTCGCAGCTATTTTTTTGTAACATGTGAACGTGTGCTTATGTCTCTGTAGTTTGATGTTCCCCGACGACTCTGAAGTGGCCACTGATATCAATGTATCAACTAGTTCAATAGCTTTTAGTCGGTCAGCACCTAGTGGATCCGCTGGAGCATTCTCAAGCCATAGCAGAATGTGTGCATGGGGGCTCCCACGATGCTGGAATTCAATTCTCTTAAAATAATGGACAACACGATGTTTCCCGAAGGGAGAAGAGTTTTTGGACTGAAGTATGTTCATTATAACATTGATGAGCTTATTAAAATAGATGGCACATGTTACAGCATCTTCATTGATGAGTGTGCTCTTTTCAATATAATGGAGTTCCTGAACATCTTGTTCTGTAATTTCTACTCCATTATTCTTCAATTTATATAATAATTGTAATAATGAGGGCCAACCAACTTCATTAGCACTCATAGTTAGGAATAACGTGGGTTTTCCGAGTTGTCTGATCATTGCGAATAAGTCTCTCTTTCTTTCAGCCCAATACCAAGTCGAGTTAGGGATACAACGTAGAAAAGCCAAGTTGCTTTCTATACAATGATTTATATACTCCTCTGATTGAATTTGTTCACGTGTAATTTTTGTGTCTTTACCTACGTGTTTAAACGCAATGGATAGACTGTCACGGACTCTAAACCTCATAATTTTCATTGCCATATAGAGTAAATGATGAGGTGTAACCCCACGTCGATCAGATCTCCTTAGCTCACTGGTAGTCCTCATGAATGGAGTCACATTGAGATCTTCACTAAAGCGCCGGAATTGTCCGAGATAGATAGTAGGGAAAGATAACTCTTCTGCATGCTCATCAAATAATAGACTGTGAGAGACATTCATTTCTCCAGGAGCAATCCTCTAATATTTATCGTCATTCCAGAGTAATGTGCATTGCTGAGCGAACAGGCTCTCCTCCATGGGGATGTCTTCACTCAGTTCATCTATAGGTATCTGGTGAACGACACAATCCTCATTAAAGAAAGATTCATCAACTTTGATGTCGTACAGTTGATACATCGGACTCGGTACTAAGCATCTTAGCCATATTTTAATATTTCTCTTGTTTATTAAACCTGTTAAGTAGCTTGATCGATGAATGTTTTTTCTCTTGATATGAACGTAAACACAGCGATCGTCGTCAATGTTCCTGGGCAAGTGATTGACCATAGTATTGACATCCACTGGAACATTGATCACCTGCCCCAAAATTCCAAATTGTCCATGCACATGACGCAATCTGCGAATTTGCATAAATGGAATTCTAGGAGAAATGAGTCTCTCGGACACTAAATCTAACTTC
The DNA here is from genome assembly GCA_026005395.1 of Asobara japonica. Lineage (NCBI taxonomy): Eukaryota > Metazoa > Arthropoda > Insecta > Hymenoptera > Braconidae > Asobara > Asobara japonica. Next base: position 134,792 of record BQMI01000174.1, read on the forward strand.
GGAAGATGTGCAGGGATCGGGGGATATACAAAGCCATTCAATTTCGACAATGTTGGAATTTTGTCTCTCCTCAAAGCCTGGCGACAGCTGGTGCATGCCAGCTCATTATTACTTCTGAATTCTGGAAATTTTTGTTGAATACGAATTTCATTTTCAACGGATAGAGTCTTCAAGTCATTTTTAAACCATAATCTATCACATACACAACACGTAAAACCGAATGGATTATTTATAAAATCACGGTGAAAGTTCTTATGTGCAGTGTTAAACTCATTAAAGTCTGAATATTGTAATCGATCACCACTATGTACATCACAATCAGGAGGAGGATGAGTCGAAGTCGTTGCTAATAGTTCATTCTCTGGATTATTTACACTATCGTCCACACTGTCACGTAAGAGGTTAGCACGTGTTTGCCTCCGTTCCCTGCTATCTCGTTCAATTTCAGTTCTACTTTTTTTCCGTTTTCTATTCTGATCAATTCCTTCACTCGCCCGTTTTTTCTCCCGCCACGTTTTTGTCCTTTCTGCACCCGACTTCGGCATATTTGCACAAAACTCTTGATTTAAGTAATGAAGACACGCACAACAACAAAATACGTTGCTTATGATCACTGTATTAGAAACCAACAGCTGTTTTCCGCGATGGCGACGCCGTCTGAACGCAGAGAATGACATGAAAGACAGAAAGTCTTCCGTCTCATTGTCGCACGATACACGAAGGCCTCTCACTCTCGCCCGATAGACGAGACGTAAGGTAGTCCGTCTCACTCTCGCTCTATTCCCGGAGGCCTCTCACTCTTACTTACTACGTTAGAGCGAGCGTCACCAAAAAGGTTGCCGATCGAGATTTCAAAACCCTCCCATAAGAAGTTTCACTTCAAAAAATTCAAAGTTATTGGAAATAATAATGAACTAAGTAAGAGCTTCAACATAACTGAAGGTCTTCAACAAGGTACGATTAATTCGCCTTGCCTATTTTCCATCTTTACCTTTCATATGATCGACGCTTTTAGTTTGAATAGCAATAACAACACGCATTCAATTGCATACGCAGATGACCGTATCATCTATGTATCTGGAAAAAATGCGGACATAATAAATATACAATTAAACCCGTTAATCAATCAAGCGATTTCAATGTACACTGCTTGGAATCTGAAAGTGAATCAATTCTGTTTAGAAATCCAAAAGAGAACATGTCGAGAAAGTATAAAAAGAGTATAAATCACTTTGAAATCAAAATAAAGGACACTTTAACGAATGACGACATAACCATCCCGCACAAAAAGTCAGTAAAGTACTTAGGAGTTAATATAGATAACCTAGTCAGATGTTCAAAGCACGTAGATACTCAAATGGAAAATGCTAGATGGAGATACAAATCACTTGGATTCCTTTTCCACAATAAATATATTAGCTGTTATCTCCTTCTAATAAGACCCCTGCTAATCTATGGGTCGCCGATTCTCTGGAATTTGGGTGTGCCATCAAATCGAATGCCTGAGCTCCTTTGAGAGGAAATGCCTCAGAGCTTGTCTCTTCATGTACCGATCTGCAACCTCAAATTTTCATCATCAAGTTAGCAATAAAGCTTTATATAATACCGCAAACATACCTAGGATTGACAATTTCATATTACAAATGACCCGGGATTATTTCCAGGGTCTTAAAACTATCAATAATAAGACAATCAACTCGTTGGCCGATTGCCCTGATGAAGAGGCTCATGCCCGAGCCAGAGCAAATAACGTGAAGCCCCAATATTTTGTTTACTACGACAAAATAGGCCTCCTCCAAGACGATCTGAACAGACCAATTCTATACCACATAAAAAGAACCAAAAAATCCCTATAGATGACTTTGTCGACAGAGAATTCACTTATTCCCGAGCTACAGTAGAGCTCCCTTAATTTTCCGTTTCCTTTATTTTCGTTGTACTCCCCTCACGACTTGTCGCCCCTCAAAAACCTTCTCCCACTCCCCGTACTTTGCGCTCCAGACTGCGCAGCATCTCAAAAGTGGGACCGAGCATTCATGAAACATAACCTATTTACTTTTGATACATAGTCCGTTTACTTCTGCTCTTATTTCCCCTTCCGCTCCCGACAACCCACACCACGCCAACCAACCAGTGGGCAGAGTGGGAGGCTTCCTTAATTTTTTTCTCCACGAAATTGCTTCAAGGTCACCCCCCGAGCTCGGAAAATAAAGGGAGCTCTACTGTATTCCAAAAGTTGACGAAAACAACTTCCTAAGAATCTCTCGAAAATACTGGTGGCTAGACATTGATGATAAATACATTAGACTGCTCATTGCCCGCGAAAAGTCTATTAACGATTCAAATAGTAGCAAGAAACGATACAACCAATGCATTTTTCAACCTCCATAAACTCTAAAAAACATGTCACTGCGATAGATACTTGATAATGTGAGAAGTCAAAAACCTTAATCTAACATAAATAGTATTGCTAATCCTAGATACAAAGGCAAAAGTCAGAAATCCTTTGTTCTGATTATACTCTACCGGTCACATGAGATATACCCTATTAAATACTTAAAACAAGATAAACACTCGCAAATATTGTCGTGCTTTTTGTTTGTATAAAACGCGTAAAATTCATATTTTTTTAAAACATATTATAATTTCTCTTGAAAATATCCGCAACAATGTTTTTTTACAAACATATCAAATTAAACGATAATGTTTTTACACTTAAGCATAAGTAATATTAACTGAACGAACTCGAGAGTCTTGAGAGACCGAAGTTTGTAAAAATTAACCTCAAATACTGCATATCATACTTTTTTTAGACTAGTTCTTAGTATGTTTAAGCTTGTACATAGGTGACTACCTGAGCAAATCAAATAAAAAACCTTGTTAAACAAAAAAAAAGTCTCGAATTGGAATCCCGACTGGGACTATCAGGATTCTTTTCTCTTAAATTTTCGATCTATCTTCAATTTATGCATTTTATATTTTTTATTGTTTATATAATTTATATAATTATAACATTGCATATACTGCACGAATTCCACCCAAAGTGTAATCTACTCGATTCTACACGAAAATGCTTCGATTGAGACCTTCATGGCAGCGCTCGGTTCATTCATTCACTCATTACATACATAATTGTTGAGACAGCCATACCTCCTTATAATTATGCAAATTATGGAAAAAAAAAGAGTCTGAAAGGAATGGTCAACTGAAATAACAATTCCTTCAATTGTTGTAAACAATTTCAATTTTTTAAAACATTCTATTACAAAAACCGTGGGGCATAGAGGAAAAAGTTTTCAACGAATGTTGTTCCCCACATGAAGATACATATTTCACGTTCAATAATTTTTTTCCGTAATTGGGCTAATTTAGGAGATATCGCTTAACTAACAATTTTAATTGTTTATAAGGCTGTACTTCGAGAACCATAACGGATACGAGAAAAGTATCAAACGAAAGCTGTTCCGCCCGTGAAACTACATATTTCATATTTTGTCACACACACACATACACAGTCCCACACACACACACACACATACTATTGGGAAATTATAGACGTGACCGGCCGAGGGTCACACTCACATCCCATTTATTAACTATAGTAACCAATCGTTTGAAAAAATTTGAGGTTCCTTGTTCTTAAAACTACGAGACCGAACGCGCGCGTGATATTGTGTCTAATGTCGACGATATTTACAGCTTCATTGAAATGTCATACGAAACTGCGTAATTCATTACTGTAAATTTCTTCTATGAATTGACCATCTATTAGAATTCTTTGTAATGTGGAGTTATTTGTTATACATTATAAAGGAAACATTTCCGTTTGTTTGAATTTTCCCGCGAGACCCTTACACCGGCCGATACATGCGCGACAAAGGCGGCGTGGAGGAGCATTCCGCCTCCGTAGACTGAGGGCCCTACTCTCGAGTATGGGTGCGCCCAGCCGGCGAAGCGGTGGTGCATCCCACTCCGCGAAGCAAACCCCCTTCTCCGATCCGCCGGAAACGCGACGCGGGACGACCCCCCATATCGGGAACCATGACCCCCCCCCCCTCGGGTACGGGTGCACCGTTACCGCGACGTGCAGCGCTACCCCCACACCGCACCGCCACATTTGGGTCCACGAGCCAGTTGAGTTGGATGGAGTCAGTCATTATCAACTGACTGCTTGAAATCGAAGGACCTCCCCGACTCCGCACACCGGCCACACGAGGGAAATTATTCACGGGTAATGGTGAGTGATTTTCTTTTCGATTCTCTTACTTTTTATTTAAAATGAAAATCGATTGTTTGAGGTTATGCTCAGACCTGATTTTGATAATTTAAGCATTTCGCGGTTTATCAAGCGAACTTCAGCCCTTCGAGAAAAATGGGGCATGAAGTTAATAACGTTACAGACGTCAGCGACTGATACACGGTACATTAATGTGATGATAGCTACCGTTCTGTTCATACATAGTATGAGGGAGAAAATTCTACCGTTCTCCTCATACATGGTATGAGTGCGAAATGCTACCGTTCTCCTCATACATAGTATGGGTGAGAAAATGCTACCGTTCTCCTCATTCATAGTATGAGTGAGAAATGCTACCGTTCTCCTCATACATAGTATGAGTGAGAAAATGCTACCGTTCTCCCCATACATGGTATGAGTGAGAAATGCTACCGTTCTCCTGATTCATAAGCAAGAGTGAGAAATTTTACTGTTCTCCTCATACATATTATAAGTGGGAAATGCTACCGTTTCTCTCTTACATAAGTATGAGTGAGAAATGCTACCGTTCTCCTCATGCATAGTATGAGTGAGAAATGCTCCCGTTCTCCTCATACATAGTATGAGTGAGAAATACTACCATTCTGCTCATACATACTATGAGTGAGAAACGCTACCGTTCTCCTCATGCGTAGTATGAGTGAGAAAATGCTACCGTTCTCCTCATACATAAGTAAGAGTGAGAAATGCTCCCGTTCTCGTCATACATAGTATGAGTGAGAAGTGCTACCGTTCTCCTCATACATGAGTATGAGTGAGAAATGCTACTGTTCTCCTCATACATAGTATGAGTGAGAAATGCTACCGTTCTCCTCATATATGAGTATGAGTGAGAAACGCTACCGTTCTCCTCATACATTGTATGAGTGCGAAATGCTACCGTTCTCCTCATACATAGTATAAGTGAGAAATGCCACGGTTTCTCTCATACATAGTATGAGTGAGAAATGCTACCATTCTGCTCATACATGACTATGAGTGAGAAGTGCTACCGTTCTCCTCATACATAGTATAAGTGGGAAATGCTACCGTTCTCCTCGTAAATAGTATGAGTGAGAAATGCTACCGTTCTCCTCATACATGAGCATGAGTGAGAAAATGCTACTGTTCTCCTCATACATAGTATGAGTGAGAAAATGCTACCGTTCTCCTCATACGTGGTATGAGTGAGAAATGCTACCGTTCTCCTCATACATGAGCATGAGTGAGAAAATGCTACCGTTCTCCTCATCCATAGTATGAGTGAGAAATGCTACCATTCTCCTCAAATAGTATGAGTGAGAAATACTACCGTTCTCCTCCTACATGAGCATGAGTGAGAAAATGCTACCGTTCTCCTCATACATGGTATGAGTGAGAAATGCTCCCGTTCTCGTCATACATAGTATGAGTGAGAAGTGCTACCGTTCTCCTCATACATGGTATGAGTGAGAAATGCTAACGACCTCCTCATACATGAGTATGAGTGAGAAATGCTACTGGTCTCCTCATACATAGTATGAGTGAGAAATGCTACCGTTCTCCTCATATATGAGTATGAGTGAGAAACGCTACGGTTCTCCTCATACATTGTATGAGTGCGAAATGCTACCGGTCTCCTCATACATAGTATAAGTGGGAAATGCTACCGTTCTCCTCGTAAATAGTATGAGTGAGAAATGCTACCGTTCTCCTCATACATGAGTATGAGTGAGAAATGCTACCGTTCTCCTCATACATAAGTAAGAGTGAGAAATGCTACCGTTCTCCTCATACATAAGTAAGAGTGAGAAATGCTACCGTTCTCCTCATACATGGTATGAGTGAGAAATGCTAAAGTTCTCCACATACATGAGTATGAGTGAGAAATGCTACCGTTCTCCTCATACATGAGCATGAGTGAGAAAATGCTACCGTTCTCCTCATACATAGTATGAGTGAGAAATGCTACCGTTCTCCTCATACGTGGTATGAGTGAGAAATGCTACCGTTCTCCTCATACATGAGCATGAGTGAGAAAATGCTACCGTTCTCCTCATCCATAGTATGAGTGAGAAATGCTACCGTTCTCCTCATACATAGTATGAGTGAGAAATGCTACCGTTCTCCTCATACATAGTATGAGTGAGAAATGCTACCGTTTTCCTCCTACATGAGCATGGGTGAGAAAATGCTACCGTTCTCCTCATACATAGCATGAGTCAGAAATGCTACCGTTCTCCTCATACATGAGTATGACTCAGAAATGCTACCGTTTCTGTCATAAATAGTATCAGTGAGAAATGCTACCATTCTCCTCAAATAGTATGAGTGAGAAATACTACCGTTCTCCTCCTACATGAGCATGAGTGAGAAAATGCTACCGTTCTCCTCATACATGGTATGAGTGAGAAATGCTCCCGTTCTCGTCATACATAGTATGAGTGAGAAGTGCTACCGTTCTCCTCATACATGGTATGAGTGAGAAATGCTAACGACCTCCTCATACATGAGTATGAGTGAGAAATGCTACTGGTCTCGTCATACATAGTATGAGTGAGAAATGCTACCGTTCTCCTCATATATGAGTATGAGTGAGAAACGCTACGGTTCTCCTCATACATTGTATGAGTGCGAAATGCTACCGGTCTCCTCATACATAGTATAAGTGGGAAATGCTACCGTTCTCCTCATAAATAGTATGAGTGAGAAATGCTACCGTTCTCCTCATACATGAGTATGAGTGAGAAATGCTACCGTTCTCCTCATACATAAGTAAGAGTGAGAAATGCTACCGTTCTCCTCATACATAAGTAAGAGTGAGAAATGCTACCGTTCTCCTCATACATGGTATGAGTGAGAAATGCTAAAGTTCTCCACATACATGAGTATGAGTGAGAAATGCCACCGTTCTCCTCATACATAGCATGAGTGAGAAATGGTACCGTTTCTCTCATACATCAGTATGAGTGAGAAATGCTCCCGTTTTCCTCATACATGGTATGAGTGAGAAATGCTACCGTTCTCCTCATACATAGTATGAGTGAGAAATGCTACCATTCTCCTCATACATGAGTATGAGTGAGAAATGCTACCGTTCTCCTCATACATAAGTAAGAGTGAGAAATCCTACCGTTCTCCTCATACATAGTATGAGTGAGAAAATGCTACCGTTCTCCTCATACACAGTATGAGTGGGAAATGCTACCAGTCTCCTCATACATGACTATGAGTGAGAAGTGCTACCGTTCTCCTCATACATAGTATGGGTGAGAAAATGCTACCGTTCTCCTGATACATACTATGAGTGAGAAATGCTACCGTTCTCCTCATACATAGTATGAGTGAGAAATGCTACCATTCTCCTCATACATGAGTATGAGTGAGAAATGCTACCGTTCTCCTCATACATAGTATGAGTGAGAAATGCTACCGTTCTCCTCATACATGAGTATGAGTGAGAAATGCTACTGTTCTCCTCATACATAGTATGAGTGAGAAATGCTACCGTTCTCCTCATACATGAGTATGAGTGAGAAATGCTACCGTTCTCCTCATACATAGTATGAGTGAGAAATGCTACCGTTCTCCTCATACATAGTATAAGTGAGAAATGCCACGGTTTCTCTCATACATAGTATGAGTGAGAAATGCTACCATTCTACCGTTCTCCTCATACATAGTATAAGTGGGAAATGCTACCGTTCTCCTCGTAAATAGTATGAGTGAGAAATGCTACCGTTCTCCTCATACATGAGTATGAGTGAGAAAATGCTACCGTTCTCCTCATACATAGTATGAGTGAGAAAATGCTACCGTTCTCCTCATACATAGTATGAGTGAGAAATGCTACCGTTCTCCTCATACATAGTATGAGTGAGAAAATGCTACCGTTCTCCTCATACATAGTATGAGTGAGAAATGCTACCGTTCTCCTCATACATAGTATGAGTGAGAAATGCTACCGTTCTCCTCATACATAGTATGAGTGAGAAATGCTACCGTTCTCCTCATACATGAGCATGGGTGAGAAAATGCTACCGTTCTCCTCATACATAGCATGAGTCAGAAATGCTACCGTTCTCCTCATACATGAGTATGACTCAGAAATGCTACCGTTTCTGTCATAAATAGTATCAGTGAGAAATGCTACCATTCTCCTCAAATAGTATGAGTGAGAAATACTACCGTTCTACTCCTAGATGAGCATGAGTGAGAAAATGCTACCGTTCTCCTCATCCCTAATATGAGTGAGAAATGCTACCGTTCTCCTCATACATAGTATGAGTGAGAAATGCTACCGTTCCCCTGCTACATGAGCATGAGTGAGAAAATGCTACTGTTCTCCTCATACATAGTATGAGTGAGAAATGCTACCGTTCTCCTCATACATAAGTAAGAGTAAGAAATGCTACCGTTCTCCTCATACATAGTATGAGTGAGAAATGCTACCGTTCTCCTCATACATGAGTATGATTGAGAAAGGCTACTGTTTCTTTCATACAAAGTATGAGTGAGAAATGCTACCGTTCTCCTCATACATAGTATGACTGAGAAATGCTACTGTTCTCCTCATAAATAGTATGAGTGAGAGATGCTACCGTTCTCCTCATACATGAGTATGACTCAGAAATGCTACCGTTTCTGTCATAAATAGTATCAGTGAGAAATGCTACCGTTGTCCTCATACATGAGTATGAGGGAGAAGTGCTACCGTTCTCCTCATACATAGTATGAGTGAGAAGTGCTACCGTTCTCCTCATACATAGTATGAGTGAGAAATGCTACCATTCTCCTCATAAATAGTATGAGTGAGAAATACTACCGTTCTTCTCCTACATGAGCATGAGTGAGAAAATGCTACCGTTCTCCTCATACATGGTATGAGTGGGAAATGCTCCCGTTCTCGTCATACATAGTATGAGTGAGAAGTGCTACCGTTCTCCTCATACATGGTATGAGTGAGAAATGCTTACGACCTCCTCATACATAAGTATGAGTGAGAAATGCTACCGGTCTCCTCATGCATAGTATGAGTGAGAAATGCTCCCGTTCTCCTCATACATAGTATGAGTGAGAAATACTACCATTCTGCTCATACATACTATGAGTGAGAAACGCTACCGTTCTCCTCATGCGTAGTATGAGTGAGAAAATGCTACCGTTCTCCTCATACGTAAGTAAGAGTGAGAAATGCTCCCGTTCTCGTCATGCATAGTATGAGTGAGAACTGCTACCGTTCTCCTCATACATGAGTATGAGTGAGAAATGCTACTGTTCTCCTCATACATAGTATGAGTGAGAAATGCTACCGTTCTCCTCATATATGAGTATGAGTGAGAAACGCTACCGTTCTCCTCATACATTGTATGAGTGCGAAATGCTACCGTTCTCCTCATACATAGTATAAGTGAGAAATGCCACGGTTTCTCTCATACATAGTATGAGTGAGAAATGCTACCATTCTGCTCATACATGACTATGAGTGAGAAGTGCTACCGTTCTCCTCATACATAGTATAAGTGGGAAATGCTACCGTTCTCCTCGTAAATAGTATGAGTGAGAAATGCTACCGTTCTCCTCATACATGAGCATGAGTGAGAAAATGCTACTGTTCTCCTCATGCATAGTATGAGTGAGAAAATGCTACCGTTCTCCTCATACGTGGTATGAGTGAGAAATGCTACCGTTCTCCTCATACATGAGCATGAGTGAGAAAATGCTACCGTTCTCCTCATCCATAGTATGAGTGAGAAATGCTACTGTTCTCCTCATACGTGGTATGAGTGAGAAATGCTACCGTTCTCCTCATACATGAGCATGAGTGAGAAAATGCTACCGTTCTCCTCATCCATAGTATGAGTGAGAAATGCTACCGTTCTCCTCATACATAGTATGAGTGAGAAATGCTACCGTTCTCCTCATACATAGTATGAGTGAGAAATGCTACCGTTTTCCCCCTACATGAGCATGGGTGAGAAAATGCTACCGTTCTCCTCATACATAGCATGAGTCAGAAATGCTACCGTTCTCCTCATACATGAGTATGACTCAGAAATGCTACCGTTTCTGTCATAAATAGTATCAGTGAGAAATGCTACCATTCTCCTCAAATAGTATGAGTGAGAAATACTACCGTTCTACTCCTACATGAGCATGAGTGAGAAAATGCTACCGTTCTCCTCATCCCTAATATGAGTGAGAAATGCTACCGTTCTCCTCATACATAGTATGAGTGAGAAATGCTACCGTTCTCCTCATACATGAGTATGATTGAGAAAGGCTACCGTTTCTTTCATACAAAGTATGAGTGAGAAATGCTACCGTTCTCCTCATACATAGTATGACTGAGAAATGCTACTGTTCTCCTCATAAATAGTATGAGTGAGAGATGCTACCGTTCTCCTCATACATGAGTATGACTCAGAAATGCTTCCGTTTCTGTCATAAATAGTATCAGTGAGAAATGCTACCGTTGTCCTCATACATGAGTATGAGGGAGAAGTGCTACCGTTCTCCTCATACATAGTATGAGTGAGAAGTGCTACCGTTCTCCTCATACATAGTATGAGTGAGAAATGCTACCATTCTCCTCATAAATAGTATGAGTGAGAAATACTACCGTTCTCCTCCTACATGAGCATGAGTGAGAAAATGCTACCGTTCTCCTCATACATGGTATGAGTGAGAAATGCTCCCGTTCTCGTCATACATAGTATGAGTGAGAAGTGCTACCGTTCTCCTCATACATGGTATGAGTGAGAAATGCTAACGACCTCCTCATACATGAGTATGAGTGAGA